>VWYI01051050.1:0-14118 GCA_013399455.1 Anthoscopus minutus
CTTGCTCTACTGATTTCTTCATAATACTCATTATCTTAATGGTTGTTCCTGACAACTATATTCCTGTGCAATTTGTTATACATTGTTTCTGCTTAAGTGCCCTATTTTCCCCACCGCCTGTTTAAGCATATTATAGGCTTCTAAAATTCTGAATTTTCAAAACCATGTATGTCCCCCATCTCAGTTTGGCCAATATTCAGACATGGGGGCAACTTGGAGCTTCAGTACTGTGAGTCCATTGGTCTAGAAGGAAAAAATGCTGAAGTCTTCAAAGAACATGGATATTGTCACATGGATATATTTTGTTTTAATTCTTTGCCTAATCTAGTCCCGAGTAATTACAAAGTACTTCAAATCTTAAAATAAATGTGCAAGTGGAAGGACGGTTGATTTCTGCTAACCATGTTTGTTAAATAAATTATGACGTATATAATACAAACATTCTATACTTAATTTATTGAACTTGGGAAAATCAAGGGTAGAATAATGAAGGGAAAATATATTCTTTGGGAACAGACCATTGTGAGCAAGTTCTATGTGCTGGCTTCTGTCCGTCTGAATTCCAGGACATTCCTAGATCCTAGTGCAGTGATTAAAGCCAAAATGATATTTGTACAGTTGAGGGCTGTGTCTTGAAAATGGTCTCAAATTCAAAGGATTTTACGCTGTGACTAGAAGATAAAGTGCTTGACTTTTCAAATGAGGCAATACAGACTCTACCTTAGGATCCATTTAAATCCCTGAGAAATGCACATTAACAGAATATGCTGGACAATGTGCAAATGAGAGAGAAAAGTAAAGAGAAAGAGATAATCATGTACCTTGAAAAACATCTAAACATGACTCTTGGACATTCAGCATGTGCACTAAATGCTGACAAGGGTTGCAAGTGCAACACAAATGCCATGGGCAAATCCATTTCCTTTCTTTCTCAATTCAGATTTCAAGATGTTTTGTGCAGATTGGCAAGCATGGATTCATCTGGTTTTGTTACAGAACAGTCATTTTCTCCAGGAGATGTGAGGCGGGGGTGAGGGTGGGTGCCTGCAATGGTTGAAATTATAAAGTAAGAATTTCAGTTTTTAGTCAAGAGTACAGCTGAAAATGCAGAGTAGCTTAGAGTGTTTAACTCTCCTACCTTGAAAATGCTTCTGATTCTTTCTGTAGTGCAAAGGATAAAACTAGAATTACTTATTCTGAGGAAACCTATAATGGTTTGGGATTTTTTACTTCCTGAGTATTGAGAGCAACTTCTTTTTTCATATGCCTTTTTTCCATGACAGAGATTGATTTATTTTTTAATATATGATTTGCTGCTACAGTGAAGAAATAATTTAAGATATAGAAAAATAAGCTGAGAAGATGCAAAAACATGTGACGCGACTAATAGCGTCTACCATCTGGCCAGTCATATGGCAGACCTGTGATTGAAGATAGGATAGCATGACACTTGAGGGCTCCCAAATAAAAATGATAATAGTCCTCAAAAATCAAACTGTTTGAGGTACAGAGTTCTATTAAGTTTTTTTTTTAAACTTGTGCACAGATTTGCATTTGCTGGTCTTACCTGAAGTCTGCAAAAATAAAAGTGCCAACATACAGAGATTAAAAACAAATTTTCAGATACTTCTGAACTGTCTGGAGTTTGGAAGGACTGCAGATCTTATGACACACAGTGGTCTCAGAAAGTATGGGCAATTCAGATAAGCTTTGAATAATCATCAAACATTTTGCTGCTTTCTGCTTATCTTCCATTTCAAACTCTGAAATATTTTAGGTTTATCTCTCACAACAAAGAGGGAAGGGAGTCAAGGCGCTATCATGGTCAAAAATATTGTACAACCATCAATAATAAGAGGTTTCTCAGTGCTCTGAGACATTTCTTAGTACCTGCACCCTTAGGCTGAGAACTGAAAGTAGGCAGAGGTTTGGGTTGTGTTAATTTAACAAAAGCATTTTAAAATATCAGCTCTTATCTCTAGAAGTGTTAGTCAGTGTAGAAAATTGATAAGATTTCAATTAACTGGAGGTGAAATATTGGTTCAATATGTTTTCCTCCTTGTTTTTGATTGCTTCTTGTTTTCAGGATAGTTAAACATATTAAATAATCATTATCTGAGTATTAATCAATTATTTTGAAGCTGTACTGTACTGAACCTTTTTTCCCAACAGCTCTGCTCTGACACTTTGTAATAAGGCAATCTGGCCAAGTAGACCCAGTTTGGCAGAAGCAAGTGCTGTAATACTTAGTTCTAAGGTAAGTTACAGTGATGCTAGTTTTATGATGCTTCTTTCTTAAATATTCTTATAAATTCCTGTTAAAAGTAATTATCAAGCATTTTCTTTATTTGTTGATGTACTTCTCAATTTTAGAGAATATATCCAAAAAAGAGTATCAAAAACTCTCAGATATATTTATCAGCTTTAAAAAAGAAGTTTAAACAGTTCAATGATATTTATAATAAAATTCTTCTGTGATCAGCATTTTGGTGGGGGGGGTGTCAGCATTTTGGTGTGGTTTGTTTGTTGGGATTTTTTTGGGGCAGGGGGAAAAGGAAATTCAGTTTTGGTTCTTTATTGTTTGACCAGAAAGTTTTCTTAAATAACATAACAGGTGTTTGAAACTCCAGTAGTATACTGGTAGTGATACCTTTCAATGAGTCTGCTTACTGCTGAGAGTACTTTGTTCACAGCAGTTTTGCTCATGGTAATTAGGATGGGCTCAAATTGATCATAACTTGAGACATGTTTTAGTATTCCAAGTCATCTTAGACCATGCTGCCATGATGGCTGTTTTCCCTTGTGCGCAGCAGAATCACAATTTCCCTAAATCTAAATAAAACCTATTAATCCTCTAAATCATATAGAAATATATAAGTATTTATAGATAAATATGTAAGTGAAGAACTTACCTGTATGTCATTACATACAGAGTGTTATTCTGAATATGATTAAGTTCAATTCAGCATATAGAAATAAGCACTTAATTTAAAAAGACATTGTTTTGCTTGGACTCGCAAGTAGGAGAGCAATTGAAATCCCCAGGAAAAAGACAAACTGCAGTAATGTGTGTATTTAGAGAAGTTATGGCAAAGGGTCAAGGGATGAACTGCAATATTGGTGTTAATCAATTGCTCCCCCTTGTCCCATAAAAAAGGAGAAAACTAAAATGTTTTATGTTAAGTTTAAGGAGCATAAAGTAAGAACATCTGGAAGTTGAACTTCACCCTTTTATTCTCCATATTGTTATTTATACATTGTTATTTTTACTATTAGATTAGTCTTTCATCTTTCCTGAGTAAAATAAATAGACCCAAATGCTTCAGTCTTGCAGGTTTTCCAAACCTCAGTGACATTTTCAATAGAATCCTCCCAGTTTCTGCAACATTTTTTTTTACTGCGGACCTTGGCCAGTATCCCATTAACAAGTTTATCATGGCAAATAAGGACAGAAAGTAGATGTTCTATCTCTTCAGTGTGCAGCAAAACTTCTGCTTAACATCTTCTACTGCACTGTCATTGTCAGCTTGGGCTCTGGATTCCCAGAGCTCTCTTCAGCATTACTTCATCACGGTACCCTTTCCTGTCCCCAAAGAACATGAAATATTTCTTTTATTCTGTATAAAACATTGAGTCAAAACCAAAGATTAATGTTTTCTGCTTTTGCTTGGTTTACCATCTAGTAAAGATGGCTTTTTGTCATGACTATTCCACTGCATTAACCTTTGTCTCAATCTTTATGTGTCTCCAAATATGACAATAATTTAATTTCTTTCTAGCGAGAAAGTCACTGGTTAGAATATTAGTTCCAAACTTGGAGGAACTTTTTAAGTGGCACCTAATTAAAAGTAATATCAGTCTACAGGGTCCTTGAGGGACTGGTGCTATCCTAAAGCAAATGTTTAGTTTGAGATATGTTTTGTCTTCATTGGTTTGTTGTATATTCATATTCCATTCCAAGGAATGTGTTTACAGGGGGATGATGTTGGTGATAGGGGTGTCATTGAGAAAGTTCTCGTGGTATAATGCAGAAGACAATTACCAAAGACTATGCAGTTTCTTTCTATTCCAAGTTCATTTCATGATTGAGTCTCCCTTAAATTTAAATGTTTATATCTTGCGTGAAGTTTTTTCTGTATATGGTTCTTTCAGATTAAATTTGTAGCCACTGGCTGCTGTAAGTTACTTATTTCTTTCTAGAAAGTAATCAAAGGCTATCCAGACCTAATGGAACACTTTAATAACTTTAGAGAAAAAGGTTAAAAAAAACCAATCACATGCAACTTACTACACATGAACTGATAAAACACTAGCTATAAAATATATTGCAAATTCAAATTCAGTGACTTCTACATTAAGTTACAAAAAATATTGGATAGAATATATTTATTAATAAATTAAATTTACTTATTATTTAATTCCTCTTGAACCTATCCTATTTCCAAAATTTTGTGAAAGTGTGATTATAAACACTGCATGTTTATAGTTTTTTATTTAAAATATAATGAAGTTTGAAGTAAAAAACCCTCTTCTGCATAGTAAAGAAAGGGACATTAACAGTGGTAAGGAGAAAGGGAATTATTGAGCAGGTGGGTATATTCCAAGGTCTAAAGGATAATTTTGACTGACCTATATTATTTACATCAAGAAGATTTCACCTCAACTCTGTTACTTTTTGTTAGGTTTGAGGATTCCTGCCAGTTAAATATAAGATCTTCAATGGAAGAGCACCAGTGCTGAACAACAGACCGGTGGTGTCAGCACTTACTGCAGCTGATTTTGTCAAGATATTCCAAGTGCCATATTTTAAGCATCTGCATAACTTTACACACTAACAATTTATATCAGTGTAAAGGTCTTTTTTAGTAGACTAAATAAGTTTTACAGAAATAAATCTCTCTTGCTTCCTCAGTGCAGGTGAACGCAGATCTCTATTTTGTCCTCTGAAGTTAGTAATGTATTTACCATAACAATAAATTGTGTCAGAAGATGCTTTGCTTAGAACCTAAGTGCCCTAAGGAGCACGTGAAAAACTGGCAGGGCACTGGTAAAAGACAATGGTCCCTTGAATAGCTCCTCTCTGTGCTCATTCCTTTGCTCACACAACCTCAGCTGCACATATCTGGAGCACGCTGATGTGTTTAGAGACAGGTACAGGGCTCCACCTGCACAATTTTCAAGCCAGCATCAATGCCTGTAGTATGGAGGTGCAGTATAGGTATCTTTCATTTACATTCTGCTGTGTTATCTGGCTTTTCTGGGAATGCCCACAGAGCAAAGATTTGTATAAAATGAAAATCAGAGCTAGGCTGTCACAGGGAAAAATGCTTAACTCGTGGTTTGGAAGAAGTAAGGTTGGCAGCAGCTTCATATTTATTAATGTAACTGTCAGTGAGTCAGTCATTCCTGATAGCTACTTTAGCCTGCACAAAATTAACCAAGACCTACAATTTCCAAAATGCTTTAAAACCACTCATCAAATGTCCTAGACATGCACCATGTGCATGCTCTCTCTCCTGTGGGTCATGGCAGCTGCAGGCTCCCTGCTGGCTCCTGGGGGAACAGCTCATGTTAAAATTTGTGGTGTCCCAGTCTTATGCACCTTGTCCCCATCCAAAACCTGCAAATCCACTAAACCCTAGTGAGGACAAAGACACTACAGTCACCTGCACACACCCAGGGCTGAGTCCCCAGTACTGCACCTCTGCCGAAAGTATTGGTGAGATTGGTTTCTGTCAGTGCAACCTTCTGCTCTGTTGTCTTCTTCTCACTTGTTGTGATGTGTGTTTTTGTTCATGCTTGTAATGTTCAGTTCAATTAAGGTGTATGTTCTGTTCATACAGTTGTAAAAGTTATAGCTCAGCCACCCCACTATGTTATTGGTTTGCCCTGAGTTGCAACTTCCCTCCCCTCCCTGTCTATCCCCGCTGCACCTCCCTTTGTTCTCGCACCTTCCCCATCAGTCACCCTGGACCCTGCCCCTCTCTCCTATCCATCATTGTTAACCCTACCCTCAGGTCTGGAATCTTCCCCATACCTTGCCATCCCAGTGGTTGTTCCCCTTGTCCCTCAGCCCATGTCTCCTCCCTACCCTCAGTTATTGGTTGTTTTGTATTTGGTCCCACCCCAAGGACCTCCCCTAGTCTATCCTCATTGGAGAAGACTTTGTATCCATCCCCTGTCAAGTTGTTCCCTTGCTCTTCGCTGTCTGGATTTCTCTACAATAAAACCCTTTGTTCCTCCATCAAGACCCCCCCTCCTAGGTTCTTTGCATCCACATGTGTGTGATACCAACTTGTGCCGTAGAGCAAAAGCTCTAAGCTGCCCCTCTGATCAGCCTGCTTCAGAGGGGTGTTCCACTCTCGGCATGGCACTGCGTGGGGAGATAGCTGAGACTCCAGCACGGCATCATCACTCTAATAACCCCCATGATTTTGCAAATTCTCATGAATTCAACTCTGCTTTTTTAGTCAAGGTCAGCATTATTTGGTGTGGGAGACGTTTAAGGAAATAATAGGAATCGGACATGTCAAAGCATGATTCAGTCCCAGAAAATTACAATAAACGAGTCTGCTGAGCTGTAACTGAGCCTGGTTGCCTGGGTGTTTCTTTGTTAAGAGGTAGAGGATGGGAGTGGGCTTACTGGGGCATCAGAGAGCATTAAGAATATTGCCTGGAATTAAATACAAATGGACTTACTTGCAAAATCATAGTGTCATTCCTCAATGGCAATGAATATCACTCTGGGAAGCATCTTCCTGCGTTCTTCCCCAGTATACTAAGAAACAAGAGAAAATTTCTGGAATTATTATCTATAATATTGATTTATACTTATTTATATAGCTTTTGGGGCTCTGCAGTTGAAAATAGTATTAAAATTGCATTGATAGCATTGATAACATGAGACTTAATTCACAGTGTTTAAATAACTGGCTGACTTGTACTATGAATGTCCGGGCTGCTGTGTCGTCTAGAAATTGAAAGTATTAACTAAAATAGGAAGTTATAAAATAATTGTCTTTGAGAAAAGAAATCCATAAACTTGCCCAAGATCATTTCATTTCGTAAGGAGGCAGCTTAATTGAGCAAGAGATGTAACAGGTTAAGTGAAATACCAGGAGAAAAGTGACAAAAAGAAAAGACGGCTATAATGGAAAATGTGTTTAATTATCAGTAAAAAGTTGGAAGACCATTACAGATATTTCAAATGTATATGTTATTGAGTAAGAATATGACTTCTCATGAGTGGCAAATACTTATCTGCATATGTATTGTTGCAGCCGATAATTACTGTAGAGTTTCAGCTTGTTCTATACCTATGATGGGCTTGATTAACAAACTTCTAAAACATTCCCAATAGAGAGGGCTGTCAATACTACTGATATGCATCTTGTGCTTCTATTACTCTGCAATTCTTTTAGAAGTAAGATGAAAGGGCCAGAAAATATAAGCATATTAAAACAGGCTTTGCATGTCACTCTACTATAAAACAGGCATTAGAAAAAGGTTGTTAATTTGTGCAGGGTTGGCATGGTTCTTTTGTCACTGAAATAATTCATTTTAACCTGGGAAGACAGCCTGATTTGAGAAGCTTCCTAAAAACTTTCAGTTGTCATTACACTCACCAGAATTCCATATATCAAGTCTGATTTTTTCCTTTTGTGAGAAAACTGTATCATGTGTATTCTTTCTTTCGTATATCTTGACCCACCATTTCACATTGTTGATGCTGCAAAATTTATTATTAGAAACATTTCAGAAACTGATTTGCATAATAAAAATTGTAATGTATAATCATAGATAATATTAGCAGGGAGGTGGAAAATATGTCTTCCTCTTTAATGTGCAATGAATTGTTGATCTTTTCTACTTCAAAAGATAGATTTTGGGTTATTCTTGTACCTTGATATCTAATTGACTGCAGTACATTATGAATCTTACTTGGTAGCACAGTCTGGGGCCCTGCCAAGAACAAACTGTTCCCTACTCCAATTCATTGCAGTGTCTGCTTTGTAATGGAGCAAAAGTCCCTTGACAGATGTCCTGACAAAGCAATAATGAAAAGGTCATATCACATTTCCTGCATCGTTTATCTTGTTTTTTTTAGGGGCGATGTACTGAAAGCCAGAGCAATTTACACCTAATTAGAGAGACTAAGATCTACCATAAAGTGTCTTTTATCAAAGTTATTACACGTTGTATTTGAAAATACTAAAACTCTTAAATAGCATCTTCACAACATTCTTACTCAGACCCAGTCTTAAAACATTTTACCTTTTCTAATGATCATGGTCACAAACCCAGCAGTTCTCATTTTATGGGGCCTTGGGGCCATTTTGAACTATTACTCCTTCAGGAATTGTTGATTATGTTCAAACACTGAAACAAAAGCACATCACAGACACTCTGGGCAAGTCTTCCCTGACAGCATTGTCAGCATATGGAATAAGAAGTGCCCAATATTTAGTGACAATTATGAAAATACTTGCTTACCAATTATTTTATTTTCCTTGATAAGTTATAAATAATTAAAGGCTAGTTTTGAAAATACTGCATGTTTGAGCACCATTTTTTTTGTTTCTTTTATCATAATCTGATTTTATAAAACATAGTAAAACCAATGGTGAAGTAAATATTCTGTATCAGGATCAAAAAGTAATGTGGTTAAGTTTGGAACAGACTATTTGGAAAGGCTGCAGAAGTCTTTCAGCTGACTTAATTCATTTTGCTACACCCATAGGCTGTTGATAATACCAGCAACAGTGTCATCATTATGTCACCAGTAAAATAAGGTGCTTAATTGTGCAGGTATTAGCTGCTTTAAAAAGCCTAATTTATTTATCTGTATGTTAGACCTTTTCTGCATAACTAATAGGAAGAATAAATTTTGTTACATTCAAGCTTTCTCCATATATTAAAATGCTTAGAAAATGTGGTCGAAAATCAAGCAGGAGTTACAAGTCACTAAGATTGTTCCCATCACATTTTCTTCTAAATGGGAAACATAGCTTATGCTTAGTACATTTGGGGAAAACCTACTCACAATGAATCTTACTTTCCTTCTGCTTTGTGTAACTAGTGGAGGAGAATGAGAATAGGGTGTTCTAATTACACGAGTGCACATACTGGCTCAAAATGTTTGCATTTTTATTTCCCTCTGTTTTTTCTAATCTGATGATTACAGGTCGATGACCAAAGTTCTTCCTGTGTGTTCAGCTACCTTTTTTTCACAACATCCAATCCAAATACACAGACTGAAGGAGCAAAAAGACCTTTCAGTCCAACTCTGTCAATTCCTCTCATAAAAATTACTTTTATATTCAGGTATGTTGTAAACTTGATATAATATACACTTAAAAATTGCCACTTACATCCTGTGAGAATCTTTTTGTATTCAAAAAGCTTTCTTCCATCACTGGAGATGGCACAGCATCAGGACTGATGAACTTGTTTTTCATTAAGGAGCATGACAGAGTGTAATAATTGAACTAAAACCAAAGCTGCTGAAAAGAAGGAAGTGAAATGAATGCAGCTTCGATACAGTCTCTTATTATTCTTGATAAAAAGCATATTTGATTTATTTACAAAGTACATTCATTTACTGTTATGTTTTCATAATCTGAAACCCAGGATTGAATTATAAATAATTTATATTTGTTTTATTCCAAGAAGATGTTATGGATTTTAGGACTGAGTGTTTCAATGCAGCTGAAGCTTATGTTCACATCTGCTTTTGTGGGTTTGATCTACTCGCTTGACTTTATTTCCCAAAGTTTTTCCTCATACTGTGGTTCCATCTTTGAGCTAAACCCTGAGATGGGTTCTGTTTGGGGCAGGGGAGAAGGACTGATCTGGAGAACAGGAGCTGCCAAGAAATTACATGAAAGTAACTCTGTATGACTGAACAGGCAAAGCTGTCTGGGATCATCTGGAGAAACTGCAGTGCTGCTGGAGATTATGATGATGATGATTATGACCATCACCATCATGACCATCATCAAGACTGAAGAGCAGCCAGGGAATTACAAACAGACTTTTGAAACGACGTAGAAGTATCTTGAAAATAAATACCCAATATATTGTGCAGTACCTACCTTGTGGGAGAAGGAAAAACAGGTCATTCTCAAGAAATTATTCTCCCTCGGACATCACTTATTTGATGTGCCTTTTCTGAAAAGTCATACTTTTCATCATTGTAACTTTTACACAGTCTAATCCTAGAGGAAGGAAGTATGAAGGTTATAAAAATGAAGATAGAATAAATATTATAATAATGATTTAAGACAGGAATTATAAATAGGAGGTGAAGTATAAATAATTGTATTTAAACTTTTTCTCTGGCATAGCAAAGAAGGGACTAGATTCTTAGTAAAGAAGTTGTTTAATGCACTCATTTTGTACAGTTGAGGGTGTAGCCTCACCTACCTCAATTCAGGTCAGGCTCTTGAAATTCTTCCAGTGCTCAAATTACAGGTGTTGTGCTCTACTAAGTTATAAAAATGGAAGAAACAAATTGTGTAATGGTATGGAGGCCATTCAAGATGAATTACAAAAGCAAACCAAAATTAACTACAAAAAAACTATGGCACCAAAGTGATAAAGGATTACGATTTGATGTGCTGCAAGTGTTGAACCACAATTATCTTACCCAAGAATGAATAGCTATTGAAAATAAACCACAATTTGCTGTCACTGAAGACTGCTCAGAATGTATGGGGTGTAAGTCTTCACTGATGTAAAATAGTTTGGCTCAAAGGCTAAGTTTTCAGAATTGGTGAGACATTTTCATGTCCTTCAGCCTCTTCCAATAACATCGATAATTTTTTCAGATACATTAAAAACAAGTCTGCAGAGACAGAAACTGTATTGAAATTTCACAAATTGTATTGAAATTTTACTCTAAGCCTCTCTACTGTCAGAACTCATGTTTTTTTCTGTCATGCGATTTTGTTTGGTTTTTTATTTTTTTGTTGGGTTTTTTTTTGTGTGCGTTATGCTGTCCTGTGAATTAGGGGTCAGTGACCTTGGACAACCCCATGTTTGGATGTTCCTGGTGGACACTAATAAAGAGATACAACTGCAGGTGTCAGTGGGATGCCCTGTAGGAAAAACGTTTTGTATGAAGCCTGTCTTGCACAACCTGGCTCAGAGTAAGCAGACAGTGTCCTTGAAACTGCCTGAGACAGAGAAAGGAATGCAAAAACAAGGGGCACTGTTCATGGGATGGGGGGCAGAGACGGGCACAATATTTGAATATAGCCATTCACATAGAAGTGTATTGTAAACAAGTTAGTTTTAACCAATAGCAGATTGTTTTGCCTGGAACCCTGGAAAAGCTCTATAAGAATGCATCTATCTGGGTAATAAACGAAGCTCACTCTCGTTACCCCCATGGGGACTCAGTGAGTATTCTGTCGGACTCCTTTCTTTAATGCCCAACACCTTTGGGGTTCAGGTGTTCATCGTAGGACCAAGATTAATGAGAGAGAGGCTCATTTCTTCTTGTTTGGTCTTGGTTGGTTGTTCTTTCCTTATCTATGTTACATACACAAAACCTACAAAAAGCTACACACACTAATCTAGCAAGAGGAGAAATGGCACCAAGAGGAATCTCTCCTACAACTTTTACATGTCTATATGCTCAATAACCAAATGCCAAGTAACTTATTTTTCATAATGACCCAATGACCTGAAACTTGGGAACTGGCATGTGGCCTCTACTATCCAATCACTCCAGACTACCCAAAAACCACTCGAAGAAGATGATGAAGGAGAAGGAAAGGATACAAGAAGAAGAAAAGGACAACACCCTAGATCCTCCATCTTGTATCTCACATACTAATATTACTAAAACATCAAACTTTAACTTTTTCACCCTGTCACTTAACATGATTCTAACTTACATATCTACACTATTAGTATCTCAATTTTAGAAGCTTTCTCCATTATTTTTAGCTAATCTTTGTGTTCTCCTGGGTGTCAGAGCCTGTCAGCACAGATAAGGAGATATCTTCTGTGTCTCTGACTCCAACATGCAGGTACTGGGCACTAAACATTTTCCTTGAGGGTTGGAATGGAGCTGTCAGGGTACTGTGAATTTGTCCTTCTTAGAGCAACAAAAGTGAAACTGTATACAGAGCTCAAATAATTTCTCTCTCTTTAAGTGTGGCATTGTCAATAGAAGCAGTGATCTCCTGGATTTGTGCTGGACCAGAACACCTCAGTATAAGATGTCTGGCTTCTGTAAACTTGGGGTCTCCAGAAGTGTGAGGTGCAATGTCTCCTGCCCCAGACACTGTCAGGGAGTACTTTTACAAGTTCCTCTCTGGTCAAAAATCCAGTTAATCTGACTCAGATGTCATCACTGGAGCTCCCTGCCAGCTGCAGGGGTACCCTTTACCTTGATTAGGTTTTAGGCATGAGCATTAGAGATTATCACCAGAAGAATAAAGTGTAATTCAGGTGGTTCTCAGAATCCTTAGGAAGACTAGGCATTCACTAAGGCTAAAATATAAGGAAATATATTGAAATTGTGCCTTAAGATTATCAAATTAGATTGATAGGTTCAAGAGAAAGGCACAACAAGTTTTTTTCCTCAGTGAATTTCGTATTAGGAGTGCATGGAATTTATATCAGGTACTTAACTTCAGCATATCCTACAGACACTGACTGTCAGGATACTATTGTAGTTTTTTATTCCATGACAGCAGGTAATAGAGCATTTCTGAAGTGGCATTCTCAAGACACGTAATTTGATAAAGGGTTCAATACAATTTTTTCACTTTTGTTACATAATGTCACTTCATTTTAGTTATATAACAGATTTCAAAACTTAGTACATTCTCTGTATTGCCATGCTCTAATCAACTCATTCTCCACAGTTTTTAAAATACAATAAAAGACTGCTTTTCACTGCTAAAACACAGCTATTGGCTTGGCATTTTCCTCAATACTAATGTGGTCTTACTTCACTGATAATAGAGTTTAAGAGCAAACAAGTATGTTAAAGCTATCTAAACTTATCACCAAATATCCTTATCTGTTTAATTTATCCTTGGAATATGTATATTTAATTCAACTCCAACTTACATAAATCCTGTTGAACTAAATAATCCCTTTGTTCCTATATGGTTTGGGTATCCTACTCATGTGTATCAGTGGGATGACTAATATTAATATTATTTTAACAGAAATAAAACTTCTAAAGAAGAATTCACTATATAAAAACTTAGTCTGGATGTTTTGGGGTTTTTTTTTTAAATGATACTTTAATGGCTTGTTTATTGGTTATGCTTTTCAAAGTTGATGATTAAAACTGAAAGCACCTGTGATGACTGTACAAGAAAAAGTCCAGAAATTTGTTTGGTGATATTTGTTTTTTTTGCCCAGTGACAAAAAAGTTACATAGAATAAATTTACTACTCAGAGTTAGTGTTATAGCATCTAGAAGTACTTCATCAGAGAAAATGAATCTCTTTAGGGGCATATGCATAGATCATGAAACTTATGAAATGTTGATGTTCCCACAGCCAGAGTGAATTGGAGTTGGGGCTCAGCCCAGCTGTCAAGCTTGTATTAATATTCACTGAACACAGAAACAGTTCTAGTTTCAAAACCAGAGTAATAAATTGTTCATACTGTAGCTGTCACTGTGAGTGGTGTCTCCAAACAGAGCAGCCTCTCATTAAGGTGATACCAGTGAGAGCTTACACTACATTTACAATAATGGATATAGCAGTTCCATTCCACTGCTGTTGATATGTGTGGGGATTGAATATCTTGGATCTTTTGCAGTGACTTAAATACAGCTGGGCTGACAGTAGAAAACTGTTAGCAATGAAGTCTGTAAGGGATTAGGGTTTGTTATTACTAATTTAATCTATTGTAATGAAACTCACATTGACTGTTATATTGTTAAAACCTTTTCATCTGGAAGGAGGAGTACAGATCAGTCTTACTGTTTAAAAATTATTAATGATCAAAACAATTTCAAATGGGTCTTCCCTCCATCATGCGAATGGATTCTGTGTACATAGATGGATAAAAAAACGCAGAGTATGTATTAGTAATGTATTAGTTTAATGTTAGCTGACATTTAGGAAGAAGGAAGAAAACCAT
>VWYI01051066.1:0-30588 GCA_013399455.1 Anthoscopus minutus
CCTGGAACTGCCGGGGTCTGTGGGGCCGCCGCGGCAGGGCCGTGACCGGACCGCGCCCTGATGGATACAGGGGCCGGTCTGCTCTTACACCTCCAGGGACCGCACTACTTCCCGGGGCAGCCCATTCCGACCTCTAATCAGCCTTTCTCTGAAAATTTTCTTGATGTCCAACCTAAACCTCCCCTGGCGCAGCTTAAGGCCATTTCCTCTTATCCTGTCGCTGGTTTCCTGGGAGAAAAGACCGACCCGCACCTGGGTACAACCTCATTTCAAGGAGTTCTAGAAATCTGTAAGAGCCCCGTGGATCTTATTTTCTCCAGGCTGAACACTCCCAGTAACCTGAGCTGCTACTAGTGCTCCAGACCCAGCTGCCCCAGCTCCTTTGCTGGTCTCTAGACCCACTCCAGCCTCTCAATCTCCTTCTGGAACTGAGGGGCCCAGAAGTGGACACGGCGGTGAGGTTGTGGCTGCACCACTGAGTACCAAAGGACAGCCACTGTCCTGGTCCTGCTGGTCACACTGTTCCTGAGACAATCCAGGATGCCATTGGCCTCCTTGCCCACCTGGGCACACGCTGGCTCAGATTGCGGGATGGCAGCGGGCCTGGTGCCGTGAACACTTCAGTCCCTCGTGTCTCTGAAGTGCCCCTAAAGCCCAACCTCATGACAGGAATCCTCTGCCAGCCATAAAGAGGCGGGTTGGTGCTGCAGCCCCTCGGCAGGGGCCAGCCCGGTGTCCCGCAGTGCTTCTCACGGCTGCAGCTTTGCCCTGCACTCGGGATGTTGGAGCGCTCGGTGCCGTCCAGGGCTGTCAGGCAGTTCTGCAGCCTGAAGGATTAATGGGCTTTAGTCAGAATTGCCAGTTCTCTTGAGTGGGATGCACAAGACCTGTCTTAGCCAATGCATAACCATAGAGAAGGGTCAGAGGAAAAATGTGTTTTCCTTTTTCCTTCCTCACACATTATCACAGAAGCCACAATGACAATTGGAAGCTTCAAGCAGCCTTGATTTTTCAGAGCTGAAGTGATAGTACAAGGAGTAATGGGTACAAAATAAAAGAGGAATAATTTAGGGTAGACATTAAGAAGAAATTTTTCACTGTGAGGGTGGTGAGGTGCTTGAACAGGTTCCCCAAGGAGGCTGTGGCTGCCCCAACCCTGTTCAAAGCCAGGTTGGATGGGGTTCTGAGCAACCTGGTCTAGTGGAAGGTGTCGCTGCCCATGGCAGGGCAGGTTGGGACTGGATGATCTTTTAGGTCCATTCCAACCCCTTAACACTATGTGATTGTACAATTTTTACTAAATAAAGAAATGATTACTAATCTGAAAGCAATGTTTAACAATGTTAGCCCATCTGAAACTGGGACACTTCCCACCCCATCTCTTGTGGGAATTGAAAGCAGTTTCCAGGACAAAACTGAGATGAGCTTGTGAGCCTCTTGGCATCTGCCATGCTGCAATTTCCCACCAGTGTCTGCCTCCTGTTTCACCTGCTGGGGCTCAGCCTTTGCATCAACCTCATTTGTCCATGGCTTAAGCCCTTAGAGCCTTTCTATTGTTTCCAAAGAGGTTTGGATCTGACCACGGCTGTATTGCACAGGAATTTTCCTAAGCAATGCCCCAGCTATCAAAGCCAGAAATGTTGCCAGATTGCTAAAGGATTGTGTTACAAAATCCATGGACATGGACAAAGTGCTTGTTTTAATCACATACTAAAAGGCGTAACTCTGACCTAGTAAGTCTCCCCACACCAAATAATAGAGGTCAGGGTTTAAAATGTGAAAACGTTTGAAGATGGCTGAATCACTGTGATTTGGACTTGCCTGGATCATTTTACTCCTCAACTAAGTTAGAAGCTGCTAAATGTAAATAGCAATATTTGATTTGAAATGAAAAACAATGTAAATCAAGCACATCAGAGTACTTGATAATTCCCAGTAATCCATATGAAAATATTAATTTATATGAGGTCTAATTTTAAGAAATTAACAACTCAAAGCACTGTTTATGGAAATGGAATTCCCTGACCTCCCAAAGCCCTTTCAACTTCATTTCATATTCTCATCTGTGAAGAGGATCTTAAATCTATTTTTGCAGTACAGGCTTCAGGATCAGATGCGATGCTGTAGTAGATATTTATATTTCTTTGAGGACATGTGGATTAAATGGAACCCATTAAATGGATTTTCAGATTTAAATATATGCATTTACTGCCATATTTTACAGATGTTATTTGGGCATGTGAGTGCAGTCACGGATATCTACAAATTACTTTGTGCATGAACACTTCCAGAAAAGAGGTTGCAAACATTCCAAAAATCCTAGTGTTAGTAAGGTGTATCATATCAAATGAGTATGTTTTACACAAATTTTTCATAAAACTTAGGATTCCTACTTTTGATTTCAGTTCAATTAAAAAAAGAGTAGATCTACACTGGATTATCAGGCACATGGATGCAGGATGATGACATCTACTGGATATATTTCATTTTGCAATTTACACTACCTAGCTTCAAATGTGGAATAGTAAACCAAATTCGGCATTATTACACGAGCAAACCTCTACTGAATTCACTTCAGTCATGGACACAAGTGCAAGAAAATTTGACATATCATTTCAATGCAGTCTCAACATCTTGGTATATTCGGGCGTTAAATACTATTCCCAGTACAGTTTTATTAATACACAAAAAAAGTTTCCATGGTTGAGGAATTCTTCAATTTCTCATTCATACAAATTAAGAAGAAAGGTGCTTTATTTGTCTGTATAGATGAATTGTTAAGGGAAACTAGTCCTGGCTCCAGATGAAGGTTGTTCCCCAGAGTATTGCTGGGACAGAGTGTCAGGTGTCAGGCCCACACCCAGAACATGGCAGCACTAAAGAACAAGCCCTAGGGAGCTGTTTCATAATAAATAAGAACATAATATACGAAAATACTTTCAGAATAACGTAATACACCTCCTGTATGAGGCTGAGTCAGACATATGCAGATGAGTCTATTTCAATTAAAAAGTCACTGAAATTCTTTGATGTTTTTTGCAGTGTGTGGCAGAAGGTTGGGTTTTACTCTACAACGTAAAAATTTTTTTTTATGTATTTTTGATAGTTTGGAGTGGTCAAAATTCATATGATATTTTTCAAAAGCTGTTAGCATTTTCACATCTGAGATTTTTAGAACAAGAGGAACTGCATAAATACAAATTATCAGCTGTATAAGTCACAAGCTTTGAATTAACTGGATGTAAGGGAATTTTTATTACCTTCTGGAATGGTAGAACAGCCTATTTTCTGTATCACTCTGCTAAGACCATGGTTAGGGGCTGTGCCCATATATTATGACCAAATCTAAACCCACTTTTTGGCAAAACAACTTTAGATTTCTTGAAATATCTCCATTTGCTTAAATGCTCTCATGATCCCTTTGAACCAAAGGCTTTATGGGATTAATGCAGGTGCTCAGATCAGATAGTGAAAAATCGTGGTCTTACAAAAATTGCATTTTTATAATTAAAAAAGAATAAAAATGCTGGGAAGATTTTAAGAGGATTAGTTTGCTTTTTTTTTTTCTGAACTACAAGATCCTGCAAAACTAAATGCACGATACCTTTGCCTTGAAACACCCTGTGTTAATTGGTAAATTTAGCCTGATTCAGTAACAGTCATTTTTGTAAGAATGAAAACAGTTCTCTAAGAAAAACAGTGCAAACAGGCATGTCAAAGCTGTGTTTTAGTTTGCAACGTATGTAGCAATCCATTAACTGTTCCCACATTTCATTTCTCCTTTCCAGAGACCTTTTGCAGTGGATTCCCTGATATCCTATTGCATTCCTCATAGATGAAAAAAGCTCTGTACAATGTATCTTTCTTTTTGTTGTAACAGTTTTTCATTAGGATCACTAAGGATATCTACTTTGGACTGAAACAAAAGCCAAAGCCTCGTGGGAGGAACCTCATGTGGCTTTTCTTCTCCTAGGATCATATTCTTGCGTGAAACAGACTGATCTGCATTTTTAAAAAGCCAAATGTCAATGTTTTATTAATGTGGGCATTGGTGGATTGAGCAGGCAGCTGTGCCTTGCTGAAGCAGCTCTGTGCCTCCTGCAGAGAACAGCCTGAGCCCGAGCTCTGCCCCGCTGCAGCAGCGTCCTGGCGCTGTCGGTGTGAGCACTGCTGGGACAGCAAAGTGCCTGCCCAGGCTCTCCTACATCTCTTGTGTTCAGTGGAGACAGACTTGCATATGGGGCAGTGCTAGTGCAGTAACAGCAAAATATTTAAAAATGAACCAACATATTGCTGCTTAAAGTTCAATGGAAATGATTTACACTCATGTGAGTATTTTTAATCTTATTATCAAAGACACCGGTAGTCTTTACCCAAGAGTAGTTTATATCTGTGTCTTCTTCTGAAGAGAAAAAAGCAATACAAAGTAACATTTTAAAAGCTAAGGTAAAACGTGTAAATATAGTGATTTACCTAGGGATCTTCTGAATATATTGAAAATTTCCCTACAAAAATTAATATAGTTAAGATTAGTTATTAAGTTTTGGGTTTATGCCTTCTCTACAGCAAAATGCCATGGGCTTAGATAGTATGTCTTAAAAGATGCAAACAAAGCAGATTTACTTATAGTTAACATGTAGCAAACCAAATTGTAATAACTTGTTTGTGTGAAGGATTGGTTTTGATTTCTCATCTGCATAATGTGACATGTTCGTAACATGAGCACTGCATCAGGCTCTGGGATCTGGGATCATCAGGCAATGTAGCATTCCAATGCTACATTGGAATGACATGGACCTGTTGGAGCGAGTACTCAGGCCCCCAAGATGATCCAAGGGGTGGGGGCACCTCTCCTATGAGGAAAGCTTGAGGGAGTTGGTTTTGTTCACTCTGAAAAAGAGGCAGCTTTGAAGTGGCCTGATTGTGGCTTTCCAGTACCTGAAGGGACTTGCAGAAAAGATGGAAAGAAACTTCTTGGAAGGACATTCAGTGACAGGACAAAGGGGAATGGCTTCAATCTGAAAGAGGGTAGGTTTAGATTGGATGGTAGGAAGAAGTTCTCTAATGTGAGGGTGGTGAGGCAGTGGCACAGGCTGCCCAGAGAAATTGTCAATGCCCCATCCCTGGCAGTGTTTATGGTCACGTTGGTTGGGGGTCTGAGCAGCCCTGTCTAGTGAAAGGTATCCCTGTCTGCAGCAGAGGGATTGGAACTTGCATGAGCTTCCAGGTCCCTTAACTCAGGCCATTCTATGATTCCATGATTCTATGACTCTGTTCCCCTCAGTGGAGCATGGTGTTATTATGCGTTATTATTTGAAAAGAATGCTCACCTGGAAAGTTTGAAGCATCCAAAGATTTTTCTGCCTTGACAAAGCAAGGTGCTGGAGAGTCAAAGCACTTGGACAAGCCTTGGGTCATTACTGGCAGGAGACAAGAGTAACCTATAAGCGCATCATCTGTATGAGGAGAACCTCTTAATACTGTAATTTTTCTACTGTCCTTTAATGATAAATTTTTCATTCTCTTTTAAGTAAATGATTGCTAAGAAATATGTTAGACCTTGCTGGCTATGGCTTTACAATTTTCTACTGAACAAAACTGCCGATAAAAAGCATTTGGCCTTTGCCTTTTGTGAAAATAAAAAGGGGCTAAGAGAACAAAGTATATTAACAGTTGCTCGTCGGCACATTTGTCTCATTTTCTAACTCTGCCAGCATACTCAGCGAGCAGACAAGAAAGAGAGACAAGGAATATGCCTCAGGCCTGCAGCCCCCTTCCTGCATCTCTCCTGCTCCGGAGGGCATGTGCTGGTGGACAGCTCCACGTGGCCCTGCCCAGCTCCTGCCCGAGGCACCGTGCCCAGGGCAGCGCTCCCCTCTGGCTTCCTCGGCTCCGCGTCCCCTCTCTGCTGGGGCTCTGGGAAATGCCCACTTAAGATTGCTCCTCCCAGATCCCTCCTGATCCTTGTTGTTCTTTTGTTTTCCAAGCACCACACGGTGAAATGTCTGTCTTTCCTAAGTCTCCACGCACATATTGCAGCTCCTGCTGCAGAGATCTGCCTTCTTGCCCAGAGCTGCTGACTCTGTATTACAGGCCTGATTTGAAGACATAACTAAACAAGCAGAAATCAAAAGAATGAATAAAAATCCTTTTTATTTTTTTTCCCATTACTGCCGTGTATTCCTTTGTCTCCTGCTATTGTTTTTGAGTGTTTGAGTGCATCTTGCTTGAGACAGGCAGTATTATGAGCTTGCTTGTTGCTTATTGTCTCCTTTCTTAGTGGTTTTCCCAGCCCCCAAATCTTGTTTTTAATCCATAGGGGAAAAGACAGTATGCTTTCCTACAAATTGTGTACTCAGTAGAAACAGGTCTAGAATGTTAAAGTAGTAAAATATATTAGAAGTATCTCAGACTAGAGGCTAGAAATTTGTCCTAGGAATTACTATTCATTATATTTCTAATATTTCTATATTTTAATATTAGTTTATGTTCTGTAGCTGTTCTTGACTATTACTTCCTGTAATAGAAGTTCA
Source organism: Anthoscopus minutus (assembly GCA_013399455.1). Lineage (NCBI taxonomy): Eukaryota > Metazoa > Chordata > Aves > Passeriformes > Paridae > Anthoscopus > Anthoscopus minutus. The sequence continues at coordinate 6,534 of VWYI01051066.1, forward strand.
GTATCTATTAGTTCAAAGACAAATGTGTCTGCTAAAACAGGTGGGAAGCTGGAACACCCTGACAGCTGGTGCAGCACATTTTTTCAATTGCCAGACAGCAGCTCAGAAATGGTGTGCCTGAGAGGGAGAAATGGAAATGATCATGATATTTTGTGTAGAGCACATGGAAAAGCACGTGCTGCCCTCATAACTGTTTTTCTGACCTCAGCAATGCTTTGTGTTAGGCAGCTGTAAATGTAAGAAATAAAATGCAGATCTAGTGTTAATTTTTAAACTCATTATTAAAATTTTTCCTTTGAAACAACAAATTAAGTAACAGCTGTACATATAGAACCTTGCACTATATGTTGTTTTTTGTAGCTAAGGAAATTAATTATGCTTTACACTCAACATTTTTTCCCCTTACAGGGTGATGCGTGGCTGCATGTGGGGAATTTGTATCACTGAAAGGCAAGATCTGCCCATTCTAATTCAATATTTGCTCAGATATTCAGTAACATCTGGAATGCAGTTATAGAACTCCTGATTTACAAAGTGAAATAATGGTGGGCAAGGCAAGTTCCCTTAGCTTGGGGCCTGACATTCATTTTTCCATTTGTGCTACTTGTTTAGTGAAAGACAGAAGTGGAGAGAATCAGAATTTTACTGGAAACTGGCCATGCCACAGCAGAAAATGTGGTCTTCCTGAAAAACCCTGCCTTGTAGAGGAAGTGTTGTCTGTGAAACACCAGTCTCCCTGTCACCTGTGAGCTGAGCCTTGCCTGCCAGGCCGTGCCTCTGCCTTGAGCTTCATGCTGCAATTACAGTCTCACTGAACTCCACTGTCAGTACAAAGCTTTGGTGGAAAATATCACAGTGGAAAACCTCAGCTTTATTAAGTCACATGAAGGACAACCTTGCCCCTAGTTCCCCTGTCCTCTGCCTACACAATTGCAAACAGGAACTGTTTGCTAATCTGTGTGCTACTAAATTTAGCTGGTGCCTGATAGCTGAAAACAGCTCACAGACAGGATTGTACTGCTGGCCACCAGTACCTGTAGCCAGATAACACCAGCTAGCTGCTATAAAACTAGGTGAAAATAATTGACTGTGTCAGCTGCTTTCTATAGTAGCATTAAAATAACAGTAATAATAACAATAGTAACTATTATTGTTTTTATTTGTATTGTTATTACATACTTAAAAGAATAATTTTTATACTTTTGACTGAAATGATACACCTCTCAGCATTATTTCAGTCTTTAAAAGAGTTGATCTGGGAGATATGTGTTCATAGACAACATGAGAGAGACAAAGTAGAGCATTATACAGTAAACTAGATCTGCCATGGTAGATGTGATCTTCCTGGAAGATCCTCCCTGGCTGAGGAGGATACCAAGGTGAATATCAAACTCTAGCACTGGCTTTAATTACAGCCACATCAAATACTTGTGTTGGAACTTGATACCATATGAACTTTGTTCAGCCTCACCTTCTACTGCAAGGTTAGTGTTTAATAACTATTAATGAAAACCGTAATTCCAGTTTTGATCAACACTAGTTTCCTATAAAAGCCACTGAAACTTGTGGTCTAAATGTAAAAGCAGCATAATAATACAGACTTTAGGCTGAATGTTTCCTTTAGGCTTTAAATAAATGAAATTCAGGATATTTGCAGGTACAAAGACAGAAGCAAAAACTCATGAAAATATTTATGAATAAAGAAAGAAAAATTTTGCCAGCAGGAAAGATAAATTCTTCTTGATAAGGGAGCTTCCCAAAGCAAAATTTCACTTAAAACTGCTTGCTTGGGTGGTTTGTGTTAACAGCTGGGAAAGCCCGTGTGGTATAAACACTTGGGAGTGCATTTCCAGCCAGCCCCGTGATGCTTGGTGGCCTGGCCAGAAGATGGCAAGCGTGTTTTGTGGAAGAAGAGGACTGTGCCAGGCAGACAGGTGTTCTGGTGGTGTAAGAATCAAGCAAGTCACAGCCCAGACTAGAAATGTTAACATGATTTACATGATCCTTGTAATGCTTGAACTGTGAGATAAGAAAAGAGACAAAACCTGTGAGAATTTGCAGCTGCATATGCACAGGGGGAGAGAGGAAGTGCTCGGGGAGGCAAATCCCTCCAACCCCACTGACATGGGATGTGCTCCTGAGGATGCAGTAGGTGCCAGCCTTGCACCTCTGCTGCCCCACACTTCGTGTCTGTCTGTGTAAGAGCAGTTCTTGAACAGCCACGGAAGATCCCGCACAGGTTACAAACAGTGCCCAGCATCTCCTCCCAGCTCTGGCCTTTCTGACCCAGCATCTGCCCTCATAACAGGCAGGAGATGTTTTTTCTTGCCTTATGAAGTGACAGTGAATTACAATCGTCAGTTAATTATTTGCTTTGTTTTGCTATTTCTTTCTTTCCTTCCATACCTTTGGCATGGGGAGGGAAAAGGACAGGCATGCAGTGAATTTAGATACTGCTTTACAGCCTGGCACTTCTCTCTCTCAGCTCTCAAAAACTGGCAGATCCTGAATCCTATCCAGAATGGCATGCAGTCCTTTTACTTCCTTATAAGTAGAATAATTCTGTCTGGTGTTCCTGCCACTGGTAAATGGACACAGCTCTTTGTTTATCAACTCATTTTTGAGTTAGCTGGAAGTGTGGATTGGAGAAAGCAAAATACCTGCTTCCCAGTAGGGGCTGAACATTCAGATTCTACAAAGCTCCTATTCACTGACCTGGCATTCCCCACTGTGGAAATAGACTCTGTAGGGAAGTCTAAATTTAAGGGATACATTTAACACTTAGGGCAAAATGTCATGATGCTCATAATGCCTCTGAACTTACTGGAGATCATGTTATAGTTTTGGACCAGGACTGCAAGAAGTGTGACTTTCTAGACTGGGGAGCTTTAGTGTAGTTGTAAGATACTTTGCTCTAGCAGAGAGCTGAATTGCTGACACTGATTTTCATTTGTAGCCTTTAGCTGATCTATCAGATATGCTGGGCACAGGTCCCTGGTTCCCCTAAGGGTCAGGACAGAGGTCTTGAACTTAATTACACTTTGTAATATGAACTGGAGAGGGAGCAAAGGACTGGGCTGTGAAGAGATAAGGCAGTATTACATAGACATTTGTCAAAGGTTTTAGGTGAGATGTGTTGTATCACTGTGATCCAGCTGATTCAAAGGCACAAAATGTTTTTCCCTGCTGTGGTTTGTTTTAGGGGAGCTGTTGGGGTCCTCAGGCAACATTTTAGTGCACAGAAGTGGCTGAACATGATGGCTGAGATGGCTGGAGTTTGAATAGTGACAATGCTTGAATTGGATTCCTCAGACCAGGTCATGAGGAGCTGCATTCACTTATGGACCAGAGAGAAAAGGGATCGTCTGTAAAATGTTCAATTTTGTGTCATTGTTCAGAGTGGGCTCAAACACCAATACTGTCCAAACACTCCAGTCACTTTGGACACAGATGGACTCAAAGATCCAACCTTTATGATTGTATGATTCTATGACTTTGTTTGCAGTGCAGCTAAGAAGTGGAAAATAATTTCTGGGAAAGAAGAAATGTTTGGGATGGAAACAAACTAGAACATACCACAAAGAGGAGAAAGGCTTTTTCCCCCATGCGTTTTCATTATGGTTGACTTTTGCTAAGCTGATTTTCATATGCACATTCTGAGCAGCTAGGAACATAATAAAAAAGGGTGAAACAGAAATCTTAGATGTTTCAATAGCCAAAAATGTGCTTGGAAATGATACAGGATGGATATATTTCTTCTGCTTATTTGAAAATATAGTAGCTTTGCCAGAAATACCAAATATTCCTGACAAGGATGATGTTATATATGAGGTCGAGGAAGAAAGAGTTACCCTCTAATCTCCATTTTTTCATTTAACATATATTTCTTCTAGTTAAAAGCACTACAGCCTTCAAATAAAAACATATCCATATAGCAGTTGATTTTCTGAGGACAAAATGACCAGTGGTGATCACATTCTCTGCATTCCTTCTGAGGGCAGGAAAAAATGGATGGCATAATATGCACCAAAAGATTATTCCATTAAATATTACAGAAAGCTTTCCATATCCAAAGGCAGCTCAGCACAGTGGTAAGCTTCCTAGTCAGCTGTGGAAGTTCTGCTATTGATGGGTTTTATAACAGGAAGGCAGAGAAGTAGCTATGAAGATTTATTTTTATGCCTCTTATCAATGTATTGATTTACAGAACATACATAATTCATTTCTATATAGTAAATAATGGAGTGTTTCCAATGTTTGTATTGTGCCACTGTGATGTGCTCTGTTCTGTTCTGTTCTATTCTATTTAGCTGCACAGCATCTCTTCAAGGTGCATTGAACTTTAAAAGGCATCCTGCTGAGAAAAAAAATCTGGAAGGAAAAAATACTTCTCTTCTTCTGGCTTGGCAGTTCCTCTGTCCAGCTCAGTGTTTCCACACAAGCCACGTTCCAGGACTGCTTTTGAAGAAATGTTCCTGGAATTGCACCTTTAGTTTTCTCTTGTCTGACATGACAATTCTTACATAAGGATTTATTTGCACTGTCAGCAAAAAAAATAAGGTGTATTCTCCTTTCTGAGAGCCAGATTCTTGGTCCCTAGACAGGACCTTATTAAACAGGATTCACTCCCTAGAGCTCAGTGCTCTGAGAAACCTTTTCAAAGTTGCAGTGAATGATTCCCAGATGTTTTGGCCAGACTGTCCACAGTGCTACAATGAGTCACTCTCTCTCTGTTCACCCATTTCTGAAATCCTTCCAAGAGGAGATAATGTGGAGTGGCTTTAGCAGGATTTGGATCTGGCCATCTGGCTAAACTTTCTTGATCTGTTTGAACCAATGGACTTGTGTGTTGCTGGTGAAATGGGTGGCCCCTGGTTTAATCCTTGTCCTCCCTTCATCCCAGCATGGAGCTTAATGTGGCTACACAATGAACCAGACTACTGAGTGAGCATCCTTTTTTCCCAGCCCCAGATTAGTTCCCTGGTTTGCATTATCACATGAACACGTGATTGCAATCCTGGCCTGAGGAAGCAGATGGGATCACACACAAAAGCAGGGATCACACACAGCTCTGCCTGTGCCAGATCCACCTCACTGAATATGGGTGAACATCCTTTGAAAACCTGTTTACACCCTTTTTCATTGTTAGTGTCCCAAAACCTTGCAGTTCACATATGTAAAGACTGTAACTATCGGAGCTAAGAGCTTTAGTAGCTTTTCCATTATCTTTCCTTGACTGGAAGGAATATCTCTTGGGAGTCTGAATTGGCCCTTTAAAAAAAGAAATTATCAAAATAAATTAAAAAACCAACCAAAAAAAAATCACCAACAAAAAAAACACAAATCAAGCAAACAAACAAAACAAAACAAACATCCCCCCACTAGCCCAACCAAACAAAAAATCCCACAAAAAAACCCAAAACAAAAAAACCCACCAAAACCAAACAGCCTTGAAAACGCCCAGTAATTCCTTTTGATGAGGCTCTTCACAGGAAAAAATAAGTGTCACATTGTCAGACTGGCTTAAACTCCTAACCAAACAGGCATGTGGTAATTGTGGGAGGGAGGAGAAAGCCATGGAAAGAGCTTAGTATATTAGACCTCAAAGTAATGCTTCTGACTATCCAGGGCTAAGTGGCCCATCCCATTATTATTCTATCTCTTGCTGTAGATTTTTGTATTGCTTTGGTTTTTGGTTTTTTTCCCCTAAGCCTTTTTAAAAATAGAAATGGTCATATGGAATGTCATGGAATGCTTTTCTTGTGTTGGAAGACCACAAATTACAAATGTGCCACTGGAAAATGATGCATAGGCATGTGTGTCTATTGACTTTGCATTTTTCAAAGCCAAATTAATCTCTAGAAAATACAAAATAATTGTGGCTGTTGCCCAAAGTTAGTTATACAGGGACCACTTATAGTGTTGGTATCATTCCATCTTTGTTAAACATTCTTAGAGACATTTTGAACCATCCATGCCTGTTCCCACCAAGTTATGTTGCCAGATTTAATTAATATTTCATTTCTGTCCAGATTTTTGTCTCAGCAACCAGCCTAATACTCTGATTTTACCTTTTCTTCTTTTAGATTTTGCGTATTGGAAAAACATCCAGGATTTATATAATGGAATAACGTTTAGCCATAAGGACAAATTGTCAGCATTTCTCAGATTGCTGAGCTCAGTGGAATGAGGGAAACCAGCTGAGTCTATGACAAATGGGGAAAGTTTCTCCAGAATCGGCATTATTTCTGTTTAATGACGCAAAAATCAAGCAGAGGTGTCTAAATCTAAATATTTTTCTTCAACTCTCTAAAGCAAATTATAGAACTACAGCCATTTACCTTTTTTCTTCTACTGTAACAGCAGGCATTGCATTAATAACAGCGATTTGTATAAATTCCAGCAATACTGTGGCATGCACTGCAATCAGTGCATATTCAGTTAATTTCAGATGGAAGGTACCTGGGGGTGATTTCATCGTAGTTGATGAAAATGGACTGATCTGAGGGGTAGGATTTGAAGCTCTTTTATTTGAAATGAAGCCTGAAAGGACTTTGTGTTTCTAATATAAACATTTTAGAGACAGGTGACGACCATTACTTAAGCAAAATACAAATATGTGCATAGCATAATTGAAAAACAGAAGCTGTTTTTCTTACCTGTGGCAGTTCTGAGCCCTCAATGCTTGTGCTGTCCAGTGGAAACTCCATAGCTTTCAACAGATTTCTCCATTTTCTGAAAAATCTCCTACTACAAGCCCTCTTTCTCTTGTTGCATTCATCATTCCAGTCATTATAAAATCTCAACAGTTCTTTTAAAAGGTGGAATAAAAAATATACATGTATTATACCATATAATGTAATCAGATTTGAAAGCATTTTCTTTTGTAGCTCTTATATTTCCCTGTGCTCTTTCTCATTATACTTAATATAACTATACTTTTAAAATATATTGTGTGCAGCATATCTTTCTGTGAGATCCCAGACGCACATTGTGAGCTCTCTGACAGTTACAAAAGGCACCAGAGTGGGGAATTGCAGGTCATCTAAACCTGGCCAGGATAAAAGTGTTAACCAGTAACACATAGAGAACATTCCTGGGTTGGACTAGGGGGATTAAAAACCATGAGCTGATTATGCTAATTTTCTTCATCTCCTAATGTCTTTGGATTTCTTCATTGAAGTTGAAAGAAAAATTTTCAGTGCTTTATATGTAGACATATTTCATCCTTCATTTCCCAGAAAGATATCTGCTTTATATGATAAATACAAGATAAGCATGAATTTGTTCTCTACTCAGCCAAACTTTTTGTTTGCAAGAATTCAGAATACAACAGTAAATGCTGTGTTACACAGACCTGATTTTAGCTCTAATCAACCACTGTGACAAAGTTTAATATGCTGTTACTTTTGCTAGCACCAAATACCTGGCAGCTGTTCACTATGATGTGAGAGCAGTAAAGTGAGTAATTTACTTTCCTTGGCTGCACATTTTCTCATTTAAGCTGTTTTCAAACTAATCTAGTTTTCACATTACTTAAGCAATTGACCATATGAAACCTCTTGTTCTCACTTCTCTGTCCCCAAAATGTAATATTCCACCAGACAAGTCCATTAAGTCTCCATTCTGGGACACATTTTCACCTCTGCTGCCATGTACACAGAGAGGTGGTTGGAACAAGGACCAATTTGCTGTTTTCTAAATGTTCCCCATTTCCATATGTGCTTAGACATCAATAGAGATGGCAAATAAGGAATGAAATAAGCTGAACTATAACTGGGAAGAGAAAGACAGCCTCCCTTTCCTATTAGCTGCTTTTTACCATTGTCTTCAATCTTCACATGTAAAGCTGGAAGATTAGCTTAAGCAAGTAGCTACAGCAAGATATAGAAGCCAGCAGATTTTTTAGGATTGATTTATCCCTTAATAGGCTATTCAAAGCAAATGCTGAGCCTCTCCTAATCACTTTAAGAAGACATGGTCTCATACCCAAGTGCAATGTGTGACATCTTGGTCCCTTGAAGCAATGAGAACTTTGCAACTGAATTCACTGGGGCAGGACCTTGTGTTACTGCCTCCATTCCTACCACTTGTTTTGCCTGCTGGAGCAGTTCCAGGATGGCATGTCTTTTCTGGGAAGGTGGTTCTCCTGCAGCTCTGACTTGCTGGTGCAGTGTGTTCCCATGCCACTTGATGAATGTGAACCTTCAGAACCCTGTTCATCCTCTTCACAGAACAATGACTGCACACGGATCTGTGTCAAGGGAGGTTTAGGCTGGATACCAGGAAAAGGCTTTTCACCCAGAGTATGGTTGGGCACTGGATCAGGTTCCCCTTGGTCACAACATCAAGCTTGTCTGAGTTCAAGAATACCCTAAGGCACATGGTGGGACTCCTCAGGTTGTTCTGTGCAGGGCCAGGAGCTGGACACAATGATCCTTGTGGGCCTTTTCCAGCTCAGAATAATCTATGATTCTAATGCCACTCATCCATTGTCTTTGTTAAATTGTCGGGTATTGCAAAAACTGTGATGGCTGAGGATTGTTGACATGAGAGAAAACCAAGCTCCTACGGAGGCTTTACTTGCTTTTAGAGTAAAACAAAGACATGAGAACATGCCCAGTGGCTCCCAAGTGGGGGCACTGAGGCTGCAAGGTGCTGTCTCCAGCTGCTAATGGGTGCAGGTACAGGCACAGTGCTTTGCAGCTACACCAGCTGTTTGGGCTTTGGAACTGGGGAGAGAAGCACAGGTGAGAGCTGTGTAATGAGCTGTGTCCTCACTGGTCTGTTGGATGGCTTCTGAAGAGCAGAGTCACCTCCCTGCACTGGTCACCTTTAAATATGTCCCTCACAAGCATCTTCTTAGTCCTGGCCCAGCCTCTTTGTCTCAGCTACAGCAGGTTTGGACTGGGATTAGAAAGCTGGCTTCTATATCTTGTTTCTTGCTCCTGTTTTCTCCAGTGCCCATCAGAACTGAAGTAACTGTACACAACAGCCTCAGCCTCCTGAGATGACTGAACAGAGATTGGTCTTTCTCCCCTGTAACACACAGCTGACCTTAACACCATGGAAAAAATTATTACAGAAAATCACCTGACAGCTTCACCTGTGCTACTGGTATTATCCTCTTAATGTAACATATTTAAGTTCCTCTGTTGCTTTCCCAGCAACAAGTGGAAAACACTTTAAGCAGTAAGAATAAATTTACATAAAATCCCACATTTTCAGATTGCTTTTAAACCGAGTTGCTAATATGATATGAACATGACTTTGACACGAACTTCATTGCTGATAATAGAAAATAAATTTATAGCGAACTAATTTACTATGGCATATTTCTGTGAGTAAACAAGCAGGAGAACATTCTACCAATTTATAATTTGTAAAACTGAATGTCTATAGCAAAGGCTGAGAAAACTGCTTTCTTCTTTCCCTACAAGGGTGTCCTAAAAGCTAACAGAACTATAAAAAATATAAAGTAACATTCTCATTTTTTATGTATAACCAAAATTCCTCTTCTGGGATTGACTTCAGCTGAGGTGCTAACAAATTCCTCCATAACATCAAAAATTAAGTCTGAACAACTGCATTTTAATCGAATCTTTCTTAAAGATCACAAAACCCCCCTAAAAAACAAACAAAAAAACCCCAGCAGTGTCAGTCCAAGGTTAGAATATATTCCTGGGCAAGGAAATTTAGAAAGTAGCAAGTCTGAATCCACCATACCCTACAAAAACTTCAGAGATTCATAATAACTAATCAAATACGCATAAAGGTTTATGATTCCTTTCAGCCCACTATGCACAGTAAAGTGATTATTTTAAAATTAAGAATCTTTTAAGACAGTTAATGGTAAAGATACCATGTATCTTCACAGGAAAAATATTAACAGTAGATTTCACTCCCCCTCACCATTTTCCCTCCTCCAGAACTGGCAAAAATTACATGAAATGTCAAGCACAATATCAAAATAATTCAAGGCTGATTTGCTGTTCTAAAAATATTTGTAGCCGCATAAACCATCAATTTACATTTCAGTGCCCCTATATGTGTCTGGCTGACTGCAAATGCAAGCCAAAGGATATTCCTAAATCCATCTGTTTCTCTTGATGCTGCTGGCCAGAAGTATGAGTGGAGGGGTCATCAGAGAAAGGCCCTGGAGTGCTGGTGGAATTGTTTAGTTAAGATTCAGTACTGAGGCTTGAATTGTGAGAATGAAAAGACACAAAATAATTGGCAAAGTCAATGAATGCAGGAAGAAGGGGGAAAGGAAGCTAATGGGGCTTCCTGCAAGGCTGCAAAGCTGAGAATGAGAAATGTTATATTAATGAAGTTGATGGCGAAAAGGAAGTCCTCAAAAAAGGAAGAAACAAACAAACAACACCCAGTTTAGAAAGTGTGGGTGGCAGGAAGAACAGTGACACCCTTAGTGACAGATAAAAGTAAGGGGACAGGAAGTTAAGTAAGATGCTGAGTTCAAACACTACTGCACTGTGACTATGCAGTTGTGTAAAAACAAGTCAGAGAAAGGATCTTCTTGTATGGCAAGGAGAGATAAATGTCTTCATTCATAAACTTCAGAGGTTTTGGAAAAAAAATCCCTATTGCTTACACATGCAAGTTGGATTTATATAGCAAGAACAGATGAATCTGGGATAAGGCCAAAGAAAAGTGAGTATCAGTAAATACTACATAATATTGTATTGCAGAATAGAATACATAGAATAAAAAAGTGTAGAATAGACGGTTTTGGTTGGAAGGGACCAACAGTGTTCATCTAATCCAACTTCCTGACCACTTCAGGGCTGACCAAGAGTTAAGGACTGTTGTTAAGGGCTTTGTCCAGACACCTCTTTAACAGGCTTGGGGCATTGACTACTGTGGGGTGCCCATTCCCGGGGGAGCAAAGATTTGGTTATTGTTAAAGTGAGAGGCGTGGCTTTGAGTCCCGGGAAGAGTGGACTCCACCCTTCTGCCTTGGGAGAGGTATTCTCTAAGCCCGGGAAAGGTAAAACTCCACCCTTCCTCTCTAAAACCCACCACCCTGCCCCTGTTTTTTGTCTCTGGATTAAGCCGAGTCTGTTCCTGTATTGGTGTTGCCCCAATAAATGTAATTTTGAGCTTAAACAAGCAGAGACCCGTCTCGTTGTGTCTCATGCCGGTCATGAGACCTCTCTGGACCCATCCTGCTGCCACGGAACCCCACAGACGACCTCCCCAGAAAGCCTGTTCCAGTGTTTGACCACTTTAGTGGTGTAGAACTAATATCCTAATATCCAATCTATTCCTGCCAAGAGGCAGCTTTGAACCATTCCCACGCACCCTTCCACCAGATCCCAGGGAGAGGAGCTCAGCGCCTCCCTCACCCCTTCCCCTCCTCAGGAAGCTGTTGGGGAGCAAAGAGGTTGCCCTTCAGCCTCCACTTCTCCAAACCAGACAAACCCAGAGCCCTCAGCCACTCATCAGAGGACATGCTCTCCAGCCCTTCCACCAAATTTGTTGCCTTCCCCTGGATGCATTTGAGAACCTTCACATCTTTCTTCACTGGTGGGTTCCAGCACTGCACACAGAGTTCCAGCTGAGGCTGCACCAAGGCTGACCACAGCAGGATAATCACCTCTTTTTCCTGGCTGGTCACACTGTGTTTGCAACTGGATGGGGCTTGCCCTCTTGGCAGCCAGGGCACACTGCTGGCTCCTTTTGAGCTGCTGCTGAGCAGCACCCTTGGATCCCTTTCTTCATGGCTGATCTCCCAGTCTATACCTGTGCCTTGTGTTATTCTATCCTAGGTGCAGAATCTTGCATTTGGACATGTTAATTTCCATCCCACTGCAATTATAGTATATTATACTATATCAAAATATTTTTTTGCTGGACAAGATAATCAAGTATCTGACTGGTATAGAGTAATTTGGTATGATAATTCTCTTGGGATCTAGAAGAAATTTTTTTAATTAATGTAACAATGAAAAATTAATGATTTTTCATTGAAATTACTTCTATTTTTGCAAGTTTATCAAGTAACGCAAACTTTCAAGTTTGCTATTTTGAATGACTGCATAAAGGTTTAGGTGCTTAAAGGTCAAATGTTTCTTCATTTTGAAATTAAAGAATACAGAGACAAGCTACTTTGGAAACAAAATTTGACAAACAGTTCTGAGCTTGTGCTTCTTCACCTGTTGTGAAATGCCAGTATCAGCATGTAGAAGCATTTGCTGCTTGTAAAATAATACAGATTTCTTCCCCATTTATTGAGGACATGATCTTCCGAGCTTCATGGTCCACAAATAACATAACATGACTATGGAATAATAACCCAGTGGAAAATCGTTATGAAGAGTTAAGAACACATGTTCTTTGTCCCAAATTCTTCATCATCATTATCACAGGCATAACATATGATAGATAAAGAAAATATTTTTAAAGGAAATGGGGAAAAGAAGAGGGAACTTTCCAAACTTTCATCAAAAGGCCTGGCTGTGCATGTCACTGTTAGGCATACTGCACCCTTTGTGTTTGTGAACACATATTTTCTTTGGGCAGGGCTGACTGCTTTTAATATCATGATTTTTCTGTGCTGACAAACACAGGTGCTCCTCCTTTGCCTGTATCTGTCTCGCATGGGATTAATTTTGTGTACTCCACAATAGAAACTATAAGAACTCCAAAAATGAATGCAGTCACTAAAACACATTCTTTGTCACCCTCTCCCCTAAACTCCATTTTCCCTGCTAGGCTCTGCATGAGAACTGCCCTTTATCACCTCCAGAAGGAGCTGTGCTGTAACCTGCCACACTTTTGAGGAAAGTCCCACTGAGTTGTATTTGGGGACTATAGTCTTTCACTGTCTGAAGATGGGGCTTAGAACTAAATTTGCTACTGGATTCTGAGTAACCAGGTGAAAAGGGGTGATTTTAGCAAAGAGGTTACATTGCTAATGAGACCACTCTCAGCATCACAGAGAATGTCTGCATGACCAGAACAATCTGACCCTCTCTAAGGGTGGTGAAAAAGACTTTATGTGAGTGGATCATTGTCCTAGGAAGTAGTTTAACTGGTAAATATATAAAATATATAATTTTATATATATTAATAAGATAAAAGAAGATGTGCATAGTGTAGCAATATTCATTACTAACCTACATAATTTATATTGATATAGAGCTTTAAGCACACTTATATAATGGAAATATTTTGAATGTACCCAAAACAGGTTTATGTCTATGCTCGACACCTTTATTTGCTATTACAGAGAGATGAAGATCTCTAGTGAACTCTTTATAGGACTACAGCAAAGCTGAGGCTTCAGGGTAGATATAATTGCTACTATTAACATTTTAATACCTATTGCACACTGGGAGGGTGCTTTGTCAATTTTAAACTTAGTTGGGACTACTGGATGGACAATAGTGCCTCAGAGTCTTTTCACTGAATTTTTAACAGCCATTTTCAGCTTGGCACATGACCTACAGTGGGACTTCAGTAGCTTTGAAAGCAGGATTAACATGTCCTAGTCTGGGCTGTATGCCTATCAGATCACTCTACAAGGTAAGACTGCATCACAGATCATAGTGCAGATCTCCAGCTGAGGGCTTTGGCTTCTGGAAGGGCTGGATAGCACTGGGCACTGCTGGGTACAGCCCTCAGCTGCAGAGCACAGCTCACCTGCCCCACACAGCAGCTGCAGCTGGGAAAGGGCACTAGGATGCTGCTAGCAAACAGACCACAGCACCCAGCATGGAGAGCAGGAGCCAGCAATGGCACTGCACAGCAAGCTCCTGACTCAGAAGTGCCACAGCAGAGGATGATGAAAGGGAAGTGTCAAACGAGTCAAGTCTCACACGCAGTGCATGCAATTGGGTAGGTCTTAAATCACTGATTCACTGTGATGTGTTCACACTGCTTACAAAACAAAGTGGAAGTACCTTCTTCCAGAGAGAATTAATCCACTGGTGTTTATCTGCTTCTTCAGAAGTATAAAGTGCTATACAAATATGTTGCCAGAATGGCAGGAGGAAAATTTACCTGTGACTCCTTGATTGCTGTGTATTCTTGTCACTACCATTTCATAATGGTTTGGTATCAAGGTATCTTAGTGCCAGACTCCTTTGGCACAAAACTCTCCAAGTCAGAGTCCTATTCTCTTATCTCCTTCCAGTATTTGCAGCAGCTGCAGCAAGGAGACCTCTGTGGAGACTTTGAACTAGTAAAACAAACAAAAACTCGCTTGTAATTTAATCCACAGAGATGAATATGTATTAAATACTTGTGAATATGTGTATATTCTCCCATACTTCAACATACAGAATTTTACCTATTTGGCATTAATTCTATACTTCTGTGTAATTGGATCCGTATAGAACATCTTTCTATATACTGGGCCAAGTTTTTCCTCTTTCATTTTATTATTGTAAAGGAATCCTACACAGACGGTATTTTTTTTTTGATTCTTAAGTCTGCTATTGAGTAATTCCCTTCCTGATTATTTGCTGAGAACATGATGGAAAAAGAGAAGTCTCAGTCAGATCTTCCAAAATAAGACAGAATACGCCCAGAGATAAAGTGCATGCACAAGTAGAATTTGAAATTACTTCTGTAATATACTTTAGGCATACTTCCATATTCTAGATGAGAAATGCAAATTTCTACATAATCTTGGCTGCTTGTGCTTCAGTTGCACAGAGCTCTTGTGAGAGCTCATGGAGATTTCATTAGATCTGTCTTAGATTTGTATTTTAGATTAAATGCACCCAGAAATCCATTTACACTGAAAGTTGCATTATATAGACAGTTCGGAAATGTGGCATAGTTTGTTCAAAACACTTCTAGAAATCTTAATTTATTCATTTGACTATAAACAATATTTACAGAGATGTAAAGTCAAAATTGGCACATGGCACCAGGCTACTCTCTAAGTACTTCTGACCTTCAAATTGGAGTACACATAGCCCTAAATTTCCAGTGTTTCACTTGCTGTCTAATCTTAGATGTGCAGAGGACCCTTCTAATGTAATTCCATTTCATGACATAAGCAAACCTAAAAGCTACATGCAAGCAGTTTCAATCACCCTTCCATAGAGTAAAACTCTGATCTGGGCAATCATTAATAGTTTTAATGATTCTCATGATAACAAGCGGGGCTTTTGAGAGCTCAAGTCTAAAGTTTACACAATAATTCTTCTTTTTGTTGTTGTTACTTCATGTGAATTTCTTGTCATTATGACTATGACAAAAACCTTGAGAACATTGACAGAATGTTTAAAAGCCCCAAACTCCCCAAAAATCATAAAAGTGGAAGAATAACCTAAATGTTGTTTTGTAAAGATGAAGCAGTACAACTTTTTAAGGGAACTTCTGACTTAGGTGCAGTCTGTAGTCTCATTTTAATGTGAGCAGTGTCTTCCATTTAGTGAATGTAAACAAGAGCTATAGGTAAAGTGGAAAATGAGAGAGGATTGGAATAAAAAAACACAGATCTATTTTGATAATAATTCTCTGAAGCAATTCCCAGTTTACAGATATGTTAAAAAATTGTTTTTCTTGTATTCTACCCCCAAATCAAGTATCTGTGTTTATAGATATTTCTGGACAACCACACTTTGATAACGAAAATACACAACCAGGGAAGCAACAACTTCAACTTTTTGTGCTGTGTAAAACCAAAGGCAATTTCTACTGTCAGGAAAATAACACTGTCCTGTTCTGAAATTTTTCACATGCATTTTGTGGTGTCTGACATACACTGTCAATTTAACAAAAACAACACCTTTTCTATTACTCAGATTGCATATTCTAAAGAAATCATCTCATATCCTGGTTTTATGGGTTATGTGTAATATTAAACTGCAAAGTTTCAAATTGCAGGTCCATTTGTTTCTGTGCCTTGGGAAGTATTTACTTAAAAGTGAGCACAGTGAGCTGATAGAACTGCAATGAGGAAGAGGTACTCTACATAAAGAACACAAGTGAAGACACAGTGTATTTTTTGTCATATATTTGGAAGAGTTTGTTCTTTCTTCTGACATAATCACACAATTATCTCACATGGGGAGGGACAGAAATGAGGCAAAATTGTGTTGCAGTGACTGGTATAACCACTGCTGTGTAACAGACCATTTACTTGGCTTGTAGCAATACCAAGAGCAAAAATTCTGCTCATGATTGCACTTGTACTTTTAAGTGTCATTGCAATCTCCAGTTTGGAGGCTGCTTCTCTGGAGGACACCATATCCCCAGTACACCTACAGATGAACATTTGCCTGCAGTTCTTAACACTAATTACCACCTATATTTGTCAAACACAATGTGCTTTGGAGCCCTCCACAGCAATAATTTTGTAAACCACTTAAAAATCACATTTGTGAGTGGCAATATAACAGAAAATAGCAATGCTTGGTATTGCTCTACAAATTGTTCCTCTGGTGCATCATGACTAGAAACTTCTAGAGAAGTAGTTGTTTCTCCCTCAGTTGCAGTTCATGTGCAAAGACTTTGATTTTCTTTCCAAAATACATAGTTTTGTGAAAATATCAGTTGTTGTTCAGATAATAATTTGCACTGGCAAGACCAGTTAATATTCCAGATTAATCTGAGTGAAGAGTGTAAAAGAATGGGATAAGTATGGATGAAGTTATTCTGGACTGTGGGATTCACCTTCTGACACATCTGGTAGAAAATGCAGGTTCCATTGTTCTGCACAAATCAGCCGACCAGCTGAGAGTCCATGCATTGAGCTCACGTCCTGTGGTCCTTTGGGTTTATTTCCTGAAGAGCAAGCACTCTGATGAGCAGGTTTAAAGTTCTACCCAAGGTTTGCAGTAGAAAAAGCAGAGTCAATAAAAGTAAAGTAGCATCTGAGGACAAGTAGTATCTGTGGTTTAAAGGTTTTGAGTAAGCCTATCTACTAAAGCTTATGCATCTGGAAGTTCAGCATTTAAGTCATAGTCACTCCCAGTTCCCTTTGCAATCTGTGCAGATACCCAGGCACCAGTAGAGGGTGGGTAAGCTATTCACTGGACAAGCCTCTAAGCTAAATCCAATGAATTAATTGTCTTCCAGAGGCGTCTGCATCCCTTCCCACCAACACTGGGAGGCCAGACACCTAAGCACAGACACCTGCACTTAGATGCTACCATGGATATCTGCAAAGTCAGGTGTGTAAATCTGAGCTGGTTGCTCTACTCTCTCTTTATAGTCCATGGAAACCTGAAGTTCAGGCAGTAAAGCCCAGAAAGGAAAACTGCAGGTGAGCCAGACTAAGGAAACTGATAGAAAATATACAAGTATGACACAGGGTCAAAACTAAAACTTTGTGTTCCTGCTCCAGATCACATAGGCCACAGGAAGTAAGAAGTGAGGCAGCACAGAGCTGAAATGAGAGACAGATGCCTGGCAGAGATCACTGAGGTCAGGCAATACTGAAGCAGAGTAGTAAAATAAAATCGATAGCTTCTTGGATTACATAGCTGTGAAGAAACCAGGCAGGACAGACTCTGTCCTTCCTATGGGCAAGGAGTCTTAGATATTGACGAGCACTGTTGAGTGAAAAGTTTTTTAACGTAAGATCTTTATTTCTTGTAGTTGTGCAAGCATATAAGAAGACAGTGGAATAAGGCAAATAAACAAATAAAAATAGAAATATAAACTTGCAGTTCATTTTGCTGTTAAAACTAGACAGAATGGTTATGGAGCATTACACTGAGTAATAGAAGTGTCATAGCCCCACTGAGCCTCTTTACCTCCAGGCACCAAAAAGTTTGGCTCAAATCCTGTTTGTTTATCAAATACAAATATCTATGTAATACACAAATCCCCATAAAGGCAATTTATTCCCTCCCCATCTGTTATTTCTTTTAGATGAAAAATCTTCTTGAAAAGAATTCCTGTATAGCAATAAAGTACCTAAGGAAAACGGATCAATAAATCACTAAACATATTTTCAGTTGTTGTAGTACATTTTAAGCACAAATGCAAATTTTGTACATTTATTCATCCCCTATATGTAAAGACAGTAATTCCAGGACACTTTGCTAAAGCAAAAGAGAAAACTTCTTGTTTTTCTCTTTGACTGAGAACAAAACAGAAAAACAAGAGTACAATAGTGGCCTACTGTATTGGTAGTGAATGGATGCAAGACTGATCTGTCCTTTGTTTTATTCAAAAAGAACAAAGCAATGAACAATTCAGCCACTCTTAACAGTGGAACCGCTCTGTCTGAGAGAACATGGGTCCACGTATTTCAGCACTATGTTCCTCCATGGGTTACAAAGGTGCTGGAAAATTCAAGTTGAATTAAAGCAGTTGAAAAGCAAGGTAAATCCCTGGATTTCACAAGTGAGATTCAATGGCAGCAAGCATTCTCCTTTATTAACAGGCTATTTGCTTGTGTATCCACTCTAACATCTTCCAAACAAATGGCTAAGGATGTGAGAAAATCCAGAAGCATTGGTTCTGACACTGCTCAGGCAGACTATTGTCCCTCTAGTTCAAAATTCTCACCTCTGACAGTGATTGCTATCTGACATTTGCATGAATGCAAGAAACCCACATCAGGAAGGTATGGAATAACCTGCTTTTCATAGAAAGTCTCATGGAAAGTATCCATAGAAAGGCCCATAACTAGAGTTTAGCTTCACTCCCTACCCATAATGTTCATTCTCTTTTCCAGCCTTTTCATATTTAATTTTGATAACCATTCTGCTAAAGTCTCATCTTGTTCTGACTCTTCTTCAGCTTCAGAGCAATTTCTTAAGGGCTTGCACAGGACAAATTTCATACCCTGCATCTTATTTTGTAACAATTCTCCCAGCAACAGCCCAGGAAAAAAGGTGTGAGGCACATCAAGAGAACAGAGAGAATGGAGCCAAGACAAAGTGTCCAGAACCTCATACTTTGTTAAAATGAATATTGACAGTTTTCTGCTCCTGCCTGTGAGATTAGAATTCCTTCTGTGGGCTCCTTGTCCAGGACTCCTGGGTAAGGCTATGTATCCAAAATTTTGGAAGGAAACCAGGTTCTTTCTTTAGTTTGCTTTAAAAATATACTAAAATTTGTTACAATTACCATCTAAAGTACTAAAATATCACAGATACTAACTTTCACAGAATACATGCTAATATTATAACATACATGCAATAGGCATTCCTTACCTGCAACAGCTGGGTAGCAGCTTCACTGGGTCATTTGGAATTTAGTGCTAAGGCAAGACTTCTTTCCATGTGCTCTGTTCACCCACCTGGTACAGCAAGCACTCTCAGGGGCAGCCAGCAGTGAACCCCCAGTGACAGTGAAGCAGCACGTCAGGCTGTGCCTTGCACCCAGCCAGCTGCCCCTGACAATTAAGACTGTTTCTTTTGACACAAAATGCTGTTGTTCAGAAAGGAGCTCAGGGTGTTGTGCTGCCTGAGACTGCAAAGCAGTGGCTTTTGTTCATTACTAATTTATTTCACATTTGCATCTGGTTTTCTCAGGCTGAAGAAGTTTCTCTTTATGAGCAAATTCTTTGCCTCTTCACATATGCAATTTGATATTAGGTTGAATACAATACTAGAAGCTGGAGTAATTCATCATTTTTTACCTGCACGGGAGTCAGTCATACAGGCATAACATGCATATTCCAATTCTTTGCTGTGAATGGCCAGTTTCTATAAAAGTTCTCTACCTTGTAGCACTTATCCTTAGGTTATTTTCTTTTTGCTAAGGAAAGAGAAATCAAGACTTTCAAAATTTTGATCTTTTTTTAATCCATACAGAAATCAAGTGGTTAATTAAAAACAAAACCACCATGACATAAAACATGTTAAAAACCATTTGATTTAATGGTAGATTTAACACCTCACAGTCACTTGCACATTTGGAGATTATTATATCTCTGTAGTTATTATGAACTGCCTATAGCTTTTTCTTCCCATTGCTGAAAGAAATATTAGTGTAAACTATCATCATAATCTTATACACCATCTGTTTCTGCTCCTTTTCTCATCTTTCTCTCATCATACATCTCCCTATTTTAAATAGATTTATATATCCTCAACAAAGATTTAAATGAACCTTGTAGGCAGTAGAACTTTTGATGATCTCACTGAAATAGTGGAAGTAGTCTGAAATTTAAACAGTAATTAAATATTCATTGCCACTCTCAGGATCAACTAAGCCAGCAGTTAAATCTGCACAGCAACTATTCAACAGGAAACATTCAAACATGGATTTTAATCTGTTCTGAGTATTGGTAAGTTTTTTAACTCGAGGGGTTATGCACACATGGCCCTATTCAGGAAAGAGTTTATTCACTGGTTAAGATGACCCCCCTTTCAGACAATGAAGATACAATTGATTTCACAGTAAGACATTGGATTTTTTGGCACTTAACACCTGTTTATTTCCTTTTTTAAAACTATCTAGGTGATAGAATCAGTTAATTGATTGGCATCATAACTCATATTCATAGAACCCTTTATGTGACTTTAAAAATGGAATTTTCATAAAAGAGTTTAGGCTATAAAATTTTACAATTGACAAGGGCCATCACATTATCATGGTGTATAATCATATTTACTTTTGTATAACATGGCAACTTCAAAAAGCAACTTAGTTATCAAGAAATTAGGGAACAGAGATTGAAAATTGTACTGAGGAGTTCAACACAAGCTGTCATGGTTACTTCTGGAAACAGAGGGGACCAGAAAATAGCAACTGGACTGGAGAAAGCCTCCAAAAAGCAGCCATGGGCTCTCCTAAAGTAACAGAGAAGGCACAGCCAGGCTGAGTATATTAACAGGGTAGTGTGGGTGGAAGACTCCTAGAGTAGAAAGCAAGAGAGCAAAAGAAAGTAAGAGGCTGATTAAAAGGAAGAACAAGGAAAACAGAAATCTGTGATATCAAACTGCCTGAAAACCTCTAGGGGATGTAACAAAGCTTTTGTTCCTGACCTCTTTCATTGAATGTATAAACAGGCTGAACAACAGCTTCGGCTGCCCTTTCAGTGGAATTTAATTCTCATCTCCTGTGACTAATTAGCTTTGCTCATTAGTAGTAAACAGGATCATGGGGCAATGTGGATAATGGTGATGGTGATGTTCTATAAAGCATGAGGGAACAGCAGCCTCAGACACAGCAAAACATTATCAAGATAGGTCTGCATAGGTCATCTCATCCATTTTACACCACAAAGTGGTGGATGTCTCCAAGGCCCAAACCCAGCTTGTTGTAAGGCTTTGAGACCTTTATCTTTCTTTCCTGTTTCAAAGAAGGGCAATGGTATAACATCCTTGGCATGATACACCACCCCAGAACTTAGCAGCCAGATGCAGGTGCTGGGCAAAGGTGCTTTATGGGATCCACGTGCTCAGCTGACTCCAGCTTTACACTGATGTTGGAGACACTCTGTACAGCAGAAATTACCAGAGAGAATTTTGGACTACCTAGTCCTTTTCTGGGAAAAATAAAATGGAAAACAGCTGAATTGGCTCAATAAATGAAAGCTGTATATGTTGCTTTCCTCTAAGATTCTTGACCCTCTTTTGGAATATTTCTCTTCTTTCATACATTCCCCCTGACACATTTTAATGCAGTTTACTAACTGCAACAGTTCAGTGCTCTCACCTTACCCAACTTAATAACACTCATTTTTGTGATCTCAAAAGATGTAGTGATCTTTATCTTTTCCAAGTAGAACACAAATACTGCAGAACAAAGGGCAAAATTTTCCATTATGTTTAGTGTGGAAAGCTCCAGGACTCATATGAAGAAATTTTGTGAACCATATATTATAATTGTGGGAGGAATTACAGTAAACACCTGTATTTGGCTCTTCAGAGTCAAAAGAAGAACTAAGAGATTGTCTAAGCAGAACAAAAAACTTGACTAAGAAAAGACTTCACTTAATTATTATATGAAGCAGATTCTGTAGAAAATTACCCTTCAGAAAGTTGTTCCAGTTATTATTTTCAGTGCTAAAATAAAACTCTAATTCTGACTAGTTTTGGCTTTAAGATTTGCCATACATCAATATACATGGATGGCTGTAACTGTACTGTATAATTTTATTGTGTGCTGAAAATGTTGCTTTATAAAGCAAATATCCTAGAGACTATGTTTACTTTAAACTTACAAACTTCCAATTAATAAAGTGAATTAATTGATCTTTGAAGTTTCTTATTAACAAGCATTTTTCCTTTACAGTTTTCCCAATATTTTTTTTAACTATGTGCAATTTATCTTAGACTAAGGACATTGTTGCTGAATACAATATTCTGAAAGCATTTACCCCGAAGGACAAAGTAGACAGAATATGTGTAACTTCACACCTTGTGTTTGATAACCCCATGTTTATAATTCAAAAAAACTCCCTATCCCTTTCAGGCACAGTGTTCCAGAGGGAACTTACTTCAGTGATTTTCTACCATGATCTTCAGGTTTGTTCAAACCTCACATTGTGCCTTCTGCTTACTAAATGCTAAAATCATTGAATAACTTATGTGAGAAAGATGAGGAGCAGAAAAGATCTTGACACTGTGTAAGCAATGTTCAGTAGCAACCAAAACACCCCTGTGTTATCAAGTTTTCAGCACAAATCCCAAACACAATCCCCTACCAGTTACTGTAAAGAACTTTAACTCTGTCCCTGACAAAACCAGTAAAGTCTAAGCCAAAAGTTGTATTCAAATCATTTATAAGTGTTTATATCTATTATAATGCATATGATTGCACAAAGCTCTACAAAGAGGGAAGTGGTGATGGTGACAAAGTTCCTCTGGCTGCACTTGATCTCCTATACGTTCTTAAAATGGGAGAGCAATTTTTTATACAGGCAGATCATGACAGGAAAAGAGGCAGTGGTTTTAAACTTTTAAAAGAGGAAAGGTTTAGATTAGATGTCAGGAAGGAGCTCTTTACTCAGAGGGTGGTGGGGCACCGGAACAAATTGCTCAGAGAAATTATGGATGCCCCATCCCTGGAAATGTTCAGTGCCAGGTTGGATGGGGCCTTGAGCAGCCAGGTCTAGTGAATGACATCCATGCCCAAGACATGGGAGTTGGAACGAGACATCTTTCAGGTCCCTTCAACCCAAAATATTTTGTGATTCTATGATTATTATCCTAGGACTACTGCAAATTCTTCTTTTATTCCTAAATGATAAGATCTTACTCATTTTTTGCATTATTGCAATAAATAATGGTAATTTAACCTCCCAAACTTGTCTTACACTCATATTTTAGACTGTAGATAGAATTTTGAATTTTAGCAAATGGTCAATATATTTCAGGGCTCCTTTTTTGAGTGAGCATTTGTGTTTCATACTCTGTGGATTCCTCCACCTGCCAGCACACAAGGCACAGAGGGACAGCCCCTAGATGGGCTAGCAGGACCAGTGGAGCCACTGATTTTTAGAAATGTAAGGCAAAATAAAAGCAGCTTGTACCCTCTGGGGCTATTTATCTGCAAGTTACCTAAAAGTTTTGAGATGCATAGGTCACAACACTGTACTTTATATAAAAATAGAGTACTTAACTAGTAAAACACAAACTGCACATAGTTGCACTTTATGCTGTCAATTATCAACCTTTAAATATTGGTCTCACCTTAGCTAATAAAATTCATCTTTACAATGGGCAGAGAAATCATCCTTAATAGAAAATTCCTTCATTAATATTCTATTACTTGACCACAATAGAATATAATTATTAAATGTACACCCATTATTTATATAGGATGAGGGCTGCAAAGTATTTCCTGCCAATATCCATAAAAATACTTGTGTCTCAGCTCTGCAGTCCCTAGAAGGCTTTGCAGAAATTCTCTTAAAGATGGTTGGCATTTTTCTGCTGCTTTCTATATAAACTGCTTTCCAGTGTTTAAGGCTGAACTTACCTAACTTTCTGTGTAATATTTTTAACAATTTCCTTCTAGCTCTGTCAGTTGGTGTATAATCCATCTCTATTAGTTTGGTCACTCATAACATAAATCATGTTAGGAGAAAATTAGGCTATCAGCAAAACCCCTAAGAAAATACAGGGAAACTTCTGCATGTTTGTCTCGGTTTTTGAGACAGTTATCT
>VWYI01051069.1:0-14822 GCA_013399455.1 Anthoscopus minutus
TATCTCCAGGGTGTTGAGAAAGAAAACTTGACCTATGAGAATTGAGGAAAAATTATTATAAAAGTAATAACTGATTTAAAAATCCCAGATTTTGTTTTATGTTGTCAGGTAAAAAAGAAAAGTGGGCAGGGGAGGGAAGTGTTCTGAAAGTTTCATTTTGATTTTTTTTTCTTTCTTTTTTTTTTTCCATTCTTTTAGTTTTGTTAATAAAACTTTCTTTATAGCCTGAGTTTAAGCCTGTTTTTCTTTCTCCTAAAATCATATCTCACATGAGTAAGTATACTGGTGAGTTTAGCTAGTTCTAAACCCACAACAACAGGTTTGTCCAATCCTCCTCTTAAGCTGAAATTCTCTCTGTATAGGGAGAAAACAACAGGGATGAATGACACAGAATCCACATAAGACACCGAAAAATTCTTGGGTGCTTATTACGTCATGTGAGATGAAAACTCTGATCAAACCTGGAAGAATTTTAGAAGGATATATTTGACATGTTCCAAGTAAGTCAACCTTGCAATAAATCACATTTACCAACTATATGATAATAAATCACATTTACCAGCCTTTACTGAGTAGCACTTGGTTTGAGTAAGTGTTGCATGAAAGGTATTGAGACAGGCTTAACGCACAAAGTTTTATTAGTGGGGTCTGGAAGTGAAAATATGTATACCAACTTCAAGTTACCGAAGGTATTAAAAACAATGGGAATAGGAAAACAGAAGCGGGGCAAAAAGCCAAAGGAAAGCTTCTTCTTATGACAAGGAAGTCATTGCCAGGCAAGCATTCCTCTCTGCAACTTCCTTCATAATAGCAAGTTATAATAATGATGGCAGCCATCCTCATCCCCATCCACCAGCAGTTCATACCTACATCAGGACCTGTAGCAGATCTTATGGGCTGTTCCCATTTGTGATCTTCATGCTGGCTCTGGCAGACTTAGCTGAACACAGGCATTGCACACAGATTGGCAGAAAGCTTTGTTGTTTGTTTCACTGGACAATCTTGACCAGGCATGCAGGTAACTGCCTACTTTTCTATGCTCTAAGCTTTGTGTTTCTGTCATAAAAACTAAAAGTCATAAAATGAGCTGTAGAAAAGGGGTAGGATGGGCAATTTTCCATGCCAATGGCAATTGCATCCTGTAAGAACTGTCTGTATGATCAGTATGGGCTTGAAGGTATAAGAACATGAGGCAAACTCTATGAGACCAATGGAATAAAACAAGTGAAAATATGACCCTCACAGTTCAGACAAAGCCCTGCCACAGGAGTCTTGGTAAACAGTTATAGTGAGCTTTGAAGCAAAGGCAGCAAATAGAAAGTATTCAGCTTCACAGTAATTGCAGCACCTAAGGCACTGTGCAAGAATTTTTTCTGGCTCTAGATTTCTATATTTCAGAATTACTTTTCCTTAAAGCAAAAAACCCCATCCCATTGTACTAAACACATTGTGTTGCACAATTCTGAAAAATGCTGTAATCTCTCTTTCAAAGTTTCCAAACAACAAAAAGTTTACATTTTATATTAAATTGACAAAAGTGTCATATTTTCTTTCCCTTAATATAATAAAAAAATTTCCCTCAAATTTTAAGTCTATTTTTACAACATTTCCAATTCGCTTTAAGTAAAATTAAACCTGGAAAAATATTTGAATTTTCACTTCAGCACTTAAAAATCAAATCATTGATGTGGAATCAGCTTTAATGCAATAACTTTTTCTGTATAGAGGGTTAGTATAATGTGAAAATATTAAAACATCTCTTTGAACCATATTCTACACAGCCTTTTGTCTTTCCCATTTGTACATTTTTCACTTTATGCTTCCCTTTAACCACCATCACTAAACTTGCACCTTCACATCCTGGATTTTACAATGTTATTCTTTTTCTTCCAATAATGTCATCTTTCTTTCATTCCCTGCCTTCTTGTCAAGTTCTCTTTCCCTTCATTGTTGCTCTCTCCCTCTCCTCTTTTGCAACATGTCCAAGGGAAAACCTGGAATAAAAGTTTCAAAAAATGCTGTCTGCATGTGTCATGGATATCTTTAAGACATTTTAATTTCCATGAGAAATCTGAGCAGGTTGTATACTCCCTTTGAGGACTATGCTTCCCTTGGCCCACATGAATAAAGTTCTTCCTTCTCACTCAGTAGAGAGCCAAGGTCATCAGATCCATTGTCTTCCTTTAGAAGATAAGTAGCAAAGGTGTGCTCTTCTTCCCTTGAATATTTCAGATTTTCTCCTTAGAATGTCCTGGATAGAAGAAGAGAGGTGGCCATTGGTTAGTAGGTAAGAAAATCATGACTGAATCAAATTATTCAGACCTTGAATTGATTATTAAGTTCTTGGACACTTCACAGAATGAGAAATTTCACTTTGTCCAGTGAGGGAGCCTAAAGTCAATGGCACAGGTTAAAGCCCTGATATTTGCACAGATTACATGATATGTATACTTTGTCAGTCAAATCCTGTTCAATGGATTTGAGAGTCAAAAACTGACCCCTACCTCAGACCCAAGATCACACATTTCTGGAACATCTTTCCTTCCATGTTTCTTCACAAATACTCTGGCCTTTCAACCATGCATTTCTCATTTCTTTTGCTGGGCCCTGAGTATGAGAAGACCTTAACTGTGTTTCTGCTACAAAAAACAGTCAGTTGTCATCAGTCAGCTTAACTAGCCATTATCCACTGTGAAGATACAACGCAAATAAAAACTGCCTCTGCTTTTTTACATGAAAGAATGCTTCCTTTTCAGTCAAATGTTAAAAAAGAAAAAGAAAAAGAGAGAGACATGGCAATTTCCAATTAACAGTCTCTGTATTCCTCTGCACTAAGTGTTTAAAATAAGTTGATTGAGATTGTAAACTGCGCACAGAGTGATCGTATTGCTGATGCTGACTTTGCAAAGAAAAATGGTGTCCTTTATGAATCAATCATCCTTGCCTGGAGGAAGAAGCAAAATAGAACTGTGGAGAAACTGTCAAGAGAGCAGGTGAGTGACTAATGCCTGCAAGTATACAAGTACCAAACTAAGCAGAATTTCTGTCTCCACCCACAGTATGGCAACAGAGAAGCCCTATTCATCTGTAAGGTTACTGTTCTATGCTGACAGTACATAGGTGTATTAAGTTCCAGAAAATGCAGTGCAAAACGGTGCCTCTTAGTGGGTGCTTGGCATACTGCAGGGTCTGGTATCATGATTTGGGTCATGGCCATGCTGAGGGCTCAGTATCAGTTTCTATGATGAGTCTCTGCCCCATAGCAGCAACTTGCTCAATCTTTCTCCTCACTCAAAGGAATACAAGGTGAACAGACTTCATCCCAGGGATCATCACCAGGTATGCTGGCTCACCTACTTCTGTAAAGTGAAACCATGAAGTCTAGCCACAAAACAGTCACTAAAAGTGACTAGAACAGTGACTAAAAGAGGTTAGAAATAGCATCCGGTGATATGTCATGTTTGTGTGACAGCTGCAAGAGATGATGGGGAGAAGGAAAGGCTAATGTGCAGAAAGGATATCCAGGTGATCTGGTCCAGCCAAAAGGGCAGATGTGCTCTTGCCTTCAAGTTCACCCCTGAGCACTCAAAGGATGCCATGAGCCTTTTTTCTCAGCAACTGCCACTGTGCTACACATGCATGTAATCCATCTGCTTGAGATGCCAGCATTCAAAATGTATCATTCCAATGTACCATTCCAAATGGCTAGTGCAGAAAACATTTCTGCCTGTTCATACTTGCAAACTTTCCTACTCTACTGGGTGTTCAGACAGTCTCACAAGAG
Source organism: Anthoscopus minutus (assembly GCA_013399455.1). NCBI lineage: Eukaryota > Metazoa > Chordata > Aves > Passeriformes > Paridae > Anthoscopus > Anthoscopus minutus. The sequence continues at coordinate 3,785 of VWYI01051069.1, forward strand.
CAGCTGTAAATGAATTAGCAGGCAAATTGCTCTGCACATTGGAAGATCAGAAAGAAAATGGAAAGAGAAAGATACACAATAATGCTGTATTTGCTGTAAACAGAATTGTGTTTTTCTTTTCATATCCTGAATGACTCTAAATAGGGCAAGGCAAATAAGAAAAAAGAAAAATAAAAACAGGAGACTAGAAAACAATTCTCTTATGAAAAGGGATAGCACACGCCTCTCCTCTGGACCAACCTACATCTCAAAATCAACATAAAATGACACCTTTTCCAATCAAGAGAAAGCTCCTTGAATTGCAAAAGTGCAGACTACAGAAAAGTGGTCACATGGATGACATACAAATATCATGATATTTTTTTACACCAGAACAATTGAGGAACTATTGGTATTCATAAAACACTCACATACCAGACCCTTCATGTTCACGAAGTTTAGAGAAAACTAGAGAAGACTCACAGGAACAAGAACATCCAAAACTGAAGGATTCTTTCACTATAAATAATGATTATGATAGTATAAAGCTTTTAATTTTAAATATTCTAATTGAGAAATTTCATAAAGCTTTTGAAATATTAATTAATGTCTCATGTTCCAATGTACATGTGAAATAGTTAAATACTGGTTACTTTTCAGGTAGAGGAAACAGGTGTAATTGATTCACTCAGTCCTGCTAATTGATTCACTAAGTCCTGAAAACTTCTTAGACCATAATTTATTTACAAGGTTACCCTTTGGTTCTTTCCTTTTGTCAGCCTCCTTAAACTATGAAGTATAAAAGGGATCCCCTTGTTGAGGTGGTTCTACTTGTAAAAGGAGGCTCCAGTTTTTAAAATGTACCACGGTTTGTAGGAGTGTGAGTGAGTTCTTTTCACCCAGGATTGGGATTGAAGAGCCAAGTGACTGCTTTTGAGTTCAGACTTTGTTATTTTTTCTTCCTTATCTATCTTACAGACAGTGAGGAGCTATATACACTAGGTTAAGAGGATACAAAATGGTGCAGAGAGGAATCTCTCCCAAATATTTTGTGTGTCTATTTACCCAACAATCAAATGCCAAGTAATTTATTTTTCTTAGTGAGCCAATGACCTGACACTTGTGAGCTGGCGTGTGGACTCTACTGTCCAGTCACTCAATATTACCCAAAAATCCCTAGAAGAAGAAGATGAAGAAGAAAGAAGGATGACAAGAAGAAGGAAGGGACAACGCCACAAATCCTCCATCTTGCAGCTCACATATTAATATAACTAAATCTTCAAACTCTATCTTTTTCACTCAGGGATTTAATATGATTCTAACTTACACACTCACATTGTTAGTTTTCTTTACATTGCTTTAGAAGCTTTTTCCATGGTTTTAGACTAAACTCTGTGTTCTCCTGGGTGTCAGAGCCTGTCAGCACAGATAAAGGGATATTTTCTGTGCCTCCAACTCCAACAATGAAGATAAGAAGAAATACTAGATGGTGGAATATATTCCTTCATTCTTTCTAAAAAGAAAACCAAAACAGGATAAATTCCATCAGATTTTATTTAACATAGATTATTTTAATGGTCCACTGGTCATGTCTGCATGAAAGCCATAAACTAAATATCCTTGGTATCTGCCCAAAGGGAATATTTAGATTATCTAAGATGTTACATTAGCAAGCCAAATAAGTGGTTTTTATTCATAGTCCTCCATACATATTCTCTTTCAGGGTGATGGGTAAGGCTCTAAACTTTTATGTAGTCATCATTCCACAAGCATAAATGCTGCTGTACAGTCACAACATTTCACAGCACTGCACTTTTCACCTGCAGAGCAACAAATGGATCAGAAGCTGGGCAAGTACTACTTTCATTACACAGATGGGAAAACAAGTCTGGACTTGCCAGATTTGTTTTTCAAATTTAACTAAGAAAGCTAAGTGAAAACTGTCAGTGAGGGAAGGAGATGGGGGGGGAAAGACACATCCAGATCACTACTCAGGCTGGCTCCTTTAAGATCAGCTTTGTCTCACCCATGGTGTATGTATAATGGGATGTGTTGAATGCCAGCCAGTTTCTTGCTATTGTTGCCTAAATGAGTGATTCATATTTTCAGCACACTGAAAAACATGTGGTCACATCAGTGTATTTTAATCTAGCAACACTGGACAGCTTTCCTCCAGACAGCTAAAGTCTACCTCCTTCATTTTAACTAATCCTCATCACAGGTCCTGGACTAAGGAGCCAGTCTTTCCCTAAGTAGTTCTCTCCAGCACACAGCTCCATACCTCTTTAAGCCAGGCTAGGGGTTGGTGTGGATGATGAACCATATCAAGTGCATTTATGTCAGTTGTGTGAGATTTCCAAGCCACACAACTATTCAAATAGTTTAATTCAAATATTTATACATCCATTCTTACACTGACATTTCAACCAGAGGTCCTCACAAAATGTGGAGTAAAGACATTCAACATTCAAGGGATATCTGTAAACTGAAGCACTCAATCCCATACCCTTGCCACTCTGACAGGAATTCTCATTGATTTGTTACTAATGAACATCATTAGAGTGATGAAGGAGCTGGCAGTGCAAGGTCACTCTCCTTCATATTTTAAGAGTCGTGGCAGTTGAGGGAGGTGTCTGATTACTTGGAAAAAAGGCAAATATTACAAATTTCTTCAAAAAAAAAACAGGAAAGAAAATGTTTTTAAGAACAAAAAGAAACATCAGAGTTTATCAACTCTGATCTTCCAAAAAATCTCACAACACCACAAAACAAAACAAAGCCAAAAAACCCCAAAAGACACACAAACCCATGTACACAAACACTCAAACCTGTCAAAAGTTTCAGTTTCATGAATGATTTTGGGAATCAAGACTTGACCACCAAAAATTGCAGATATGTTTCATTGCCAGCTACAACACATGGGGAGATATGTCCACCAAACCATGCATGCCTGGTCAGGACAAGTTCCAGGAATAAATACATATTGATCCTACAAATCCACACCTCCCTGCCTGCCCATCCCTGCCTTCTCTCACTTCGTATTATGATGAGTTGCCGTGCCTCCTGGTGGTTGTGTTCAGTGGTCATGCAATGAAGGTTTAATATCTTCCTCAGCTTCTGGGTAGGTGCAGTGGAGGTTTGGCTCCCCTCCAAGTCAGCTTGTCCCACTCAGCACTATCCATCTGGTCTTGGCTGGTTTCTGGAGCCAGGTTTCTGCTTTGTTGGGTTTTTACAATTCCTAAGTCTTGGTTTGCTGAGTTTTCACAATATATCCTAATACCTGGCAACTAAGTTCCTACGCAGTTTGTTACAAACTGTTTCTGCCATGTGTTGTTTTTCTCCTCTACACGCTTAAGCATATTATAGGCTTCTAAAATACAAAATTTTCAAAACCATGTATGTTCCCCGTTTCATGAATCCTACTGTCTTGGTTTGAAAAGACAGATGTCTGCCAAAGAAAGCAGAAACCTTTGAAATGGAAAAAAATTTAACCACCCTCCTCTCCTAATTATTGTAATCTTGAAATCAAGGTGCTCTCAGGCAAAGATATGGGAATAGGATTAATAGTTCTTTACTAAGGAATTTGAAATTTAAAAAAATGCAGTAGTATAAAGAAACAATCCACTGACAGTCAAAATACAACCTGACACCCTGTCAGGGTGTTGATAGCAGTCCAAATAGATGGTGGCTGCAGTCCTCCTGGAGTGACAGATGTGATTCTGTTGAAAGCAGTTATCCTGTAGAAGGGTGTAGTTTTCCTCTGTAGGTCCAGTAGTGGTGTAGATGGGTCCAGTCTTTCCTCTGGGAATCCAGTAAAGAAAGGCTACTTGTAGTGTTGAGTCTTCAAAGATATACAGGTGTGAATGTCTGGCTCCTCCTCTTGGGTGGAGCATCTCACAATGGGATGATGTAATTTTATCAGTCATGCAGTGAGACTCAATGGTCCATTAACAGAAGATATCGCCCTTGGAGGGAGGATGGCTCATGGAAGAGGTAAAGAACACTGCCACACCTGGTTTTAACAGCTGGCCCATTAACAGAAGATATCCCCCAGTTATGAGGGATGGGTCTTGAAAGACAGAAAGAACACTGCCCCACCTGGTTTCAACAGATGGTAATAAATACCTACATTTGGCTACACCTTACATTGCAACCCAAGACCCCTACATCCAATCTTTCTGTTAGAGAAACCAATCTGCTTAACCAGATGTAATCCCAGCAACACCTGAGTTAGAACACTAATACCTTTTGGACTAAGCTGGTGGAAGTGTTATATTCCATGCATTGAAAAGCTGTGACAGAAATATTTCCTTCAAAAAAGTTTGATAGAAGCTTTGTAGACTTTGCGCATTTCTTGGTCCACATCACAGGCCCCTTACTCACAACCAGAGGTTACTGTCCACAGATGCTTCCAAAAATTAAGCCAATGGTTGTCCATGATTATATCACCCTAGATTTCAAGTGTATTGATACTATTAAGGCTGTTGCAAAGTAAATATCCAAAGGAGGGAAAAGAAGAGGTCTTTCAAATGCATCTCAGTTCTTAAACACAAGACTACACCTTTTAAAGTTAAGCAAGCAAAATCAGATTTTGCTACAGACAGGAATAGTAATTATCATACACAGAAATCTCCTGTTGGACATTTTCATTGTTTGTCTTCTTACCACTTTCAGTTCAAGGATAATCCTACAGATTGAACGCTGCAATAAGATTTTGACTGATGCATGCAGGAACAGAACAACTCTAGTCCTGTTTGGGCCAGTATTATTTTATTTACACAGTCAATATCAGATGTTCTCATTAAAAGCAATACTGAATCATACAATTCATTGCCCCAGCCATGACCTATTGGCAGCTAAAATCTCAAATATTGCAGTGATAATTGCAATATAATTTCACAGACAGACCAAAATATATGAACTTATGTACCATTTGCGAAAACAATCCAGCTACTTCAAGGAGCCTAATATGAAGCTCTGAGATCAGATGAGAATCCAGGTGGTCATCTGAGGAAAGTCTATATCATCAAAGTTCTTGAACATTTGACATAATTTAGGATGCCCCATTCAGGACTGTCTAGAAAAAGGAAGTAAAAAGAACAATTGTGATCCTGTGAAATTCATGAAAAAATAATGAGCAAGATGCTAAAACGAATTCCTTCTCTCAGGATGGGTACATTGCAGGATACAGACATCTGGTCTGAGCTTTAGAGTCAGCTGCATTTAAGATGGTTTGACTTCCAAATTCTTGCTCTGTGACTTGTGGATATTACTTGTGGAGTCTAAGGAAATTAAATTTGATTTATAAGAAATATGTCAACAAATACAAAATAAATAATTTTGTAAAAATTGAGCAATAACCCAATCATGAGTATATACGCAAACAATGTTAAACAGCTTTCTCTATTTTCTCTTTATACACACAATATATATTTATTTATAGATCCACACTGAAAATGTGTAAAATCATTAAATATACACTATAGGTACATAACATACATGTATATTCACTACATAACTCAATAATATTTCGACAAACATGAAACTGGAATTCAAATAGTTAAAAACCTAGAAGTCAAATATTTTAGAGCTCATGTTGAAGCAGATGTCTGGCTTTCTTCCACATTTGGCAATGATGCTGTCTGTGGGGTAGATGGAGAACACCAGGTGTCTCAGGGATTAAGAATCTCTCTGTAGCTAACAACTGAGAAGCTCTGAGAAAATATTTACATTCCAGTCTTCCCCTGACCTTCATCATCTGACACAAAGTTTATGGAAAGTAGCACTCCACTTTTAGGCAATAAATTATTCTGAAATGGCAAGTATCATTCACATCATCTCTTCTTCCCTTCTCTTCCTCCATTAAAGATTTAACAATTATTGTTCTCTGTTCATGGGACCAGAAACAAAAGGGGAGATTAAAGGAACATTGTTAGAGTTGATATTAAAAATGTTTTTTCTTTCTTTTCAGCAAATAGCATTTTTCATAATCTGGAGTTAGATAACAGAGGTGTTTAATTCTATTCTGAATATCCAGCTGCATATCAAGTGTTTGAATGGGGCTTGCAGAATGTGGGATAACATGCCTTCATGCATTGACAATTGGCATGCAAAGTAAGCTTATTTTACCTCTCGTGCCCTTCAGTTGTGCAGTTAATTTGAATACATATGAGTATTTAAAGCAATAATAGACATCCCTTCTTAGGGAACAAAATCCCACTGGTGGTGATGGTGATTAGGTATTGGTCTTTAATGCTGCTCTCAGCTGACAGAGCATTTAATGACCCCATTTGGCTTTGTGACATGGCTAAGCATCCACAGATTTGATGGGTCCGTTTACTTGAATATTCTTAGCTTTGAAGGTACTTTATCTTCCAGTTCATCAGTGCATTTGCTGCACCAAACAAGGATTATGCATTTATTAGCTTATGGTTCAATACAGATGGGAGCGTAAGGGATAATTGCTCAGTAAAAGAGAGAGGCTTAACAGGAGACATCTCTGAATCTAGGATGGAGTTATGCTGAGAAACCTGCACATCCCTGATTTGCCACAGGGTGGAAACAATCTCAGGAACACATCTCCATAACATTGCTGCAACAGTTCAAATGCAGTAGTTAGGTGCCATATGCTGTACATACTGATGCAGATGTAGCTGATAACTTCAAACAGCTCTGAACTGAGCACATGATATGGCTTTAAGTAGGTGCCTGAATGCTTCTTTACACCCAAGGAAAAAGCATGGGTCTTCAGATGCTTTTCTTATCTAGTATTTAAATAGTATACTACTTTTATAAAATTCTATGTAAAACATGTTGTTTAATAACAAACTAGTTAACTGTTAAGAGTTAGTGTACTAATAAAAGGAAGAGCTCAGATCTGAAAATACATTTAAGTACTTAATGCCCCTAGGCATTTGTCTCCCATTAGATTCTGAATGGGTGAATTAGGACATAAACTGCTCTTCTGAGCTCAGGCCAGAGGATTTCTCTCTTACATCACTAATCTGGGAAGATTTTCTAATGATCAAAGATGGATATATCTCTAAAGAGAGATTTTTGATGGTAGAGAGAGGAGATAACATAACACACATCCCTTTCTTTCCTCTACTGACTTGAATAACTGAAGAGGTACACAGAATGCTCCTGTTCCTTCCAAATAAAGGACTAGTTGAGCTCATACCACTGCTCATCGAGACAGTGGTATGTCATGCAGTGCAGTGCCTACTCCTGGTGAGGCAAGCAAATGATCTCTGCACTCTCCATTTTCCCCACTTGCTAAAAAAATATATTTCTGTCCCCTTGAGATGCCAATCCAGCCATCTTTAAATCTCTTAATATTCATATTGGATTAAGAGAATGTTTAGATTTGTCTGTCACACCTGGTGCATTCCTACTCCAGCTCAGTCCTTTTATACACAGCTGTCTGTGGGTTCTTCCTGCTTTTCCTTTTGCACAATATAGGTGTAAAGGACTTTTATTTTGAGAATTATGTTCAGTTTGTATTTTAAAGAAGATGTCATTTCCAGTGCAATATCAAGGAACTTAGTGTAGTCAGGAGCTTTCTGTGGGAAAACAGCAGCTTAGTCTCAAATGAGTTGATCTGAAGCCTGTATGAAAAATCCTGTGGCTTCAGAACTCCCCTGTTTTTGGGATTGTCTGCTTCAGGGACACTTTTAAACATCTACCCCCAGGGCTAGCATCAGCCAAAGTCTTGCAGCAGCTGCAATACAAGGGAGCCCTTTGAGCACTGGCTCAAGTGGCTCTGCCACTGGCATTTTGAGGGTTGCACATAACTGCAAGAGAGATGCTTACTGGTAAACCTTTATGCCACTTTGCCATTCCCCTCCAGATATGTTACATCTCTTACTCAGTAGCTCTCCACGTGTCCCCACTGTGCAAGCGTGCTTTGCACTGTTTCAGTTTTAGGCACTGTGGTTAATCGCTGACATTTCAGCTTCCGAATGCTGGGAAAGGCTGTCAGGCCCTTCTGCAGAGACCCATGAAGCTGTTTGCTTTCCCTTGACCCATAAAGCAAAGAAGAAAAATGGTGACAAGTCATTAACAAGATATTCTGTGTCTCATTTTATGAGTGCCAGCTCATCCCAGCAATCACTCATATAAAACCAACACTTCAAACCTAACTGCTATGGGATGTGAGCACAGACCACATGATCACTGAGCAGCTTTTCCAGTTAGGGATAGAATAGATGGTGCCATGGAACCATGTAGGCCAGCAGCTCCCCAGGACCAGGATTGCTGGGAACAACAGGGGATCCCTGTGCTGGTGAGAAGGGAGTATGACAGCCTAAGGGGCACTGAGGCAACTCCAGCCCGGGACATTTTTGGCAGGTCCCCTGAGGATGGGAGAAGCCAAGGTAAATCTGGAACAAGGGCTGGTGGGTCTAGGCAGGACAGGGCTGTGGGGAGCTGCAGCCCAGATCTCTTGGATGTTGCTGGGGCAGGGACTGGTGGCCCTGGGAGATTGCCATTGGGTCCAGGGCCATGGGCAGGGTGGGAGGGCCTGGAGGACTGGGAAAGGGCAAGCAGGGCTAGTGGTGCTCCCTCAAGCTTGGCAGATACACAGAAATAGTGCATAAGATTTCTATAATGAGGAAGACCCTGATTTTAAGCAATTTAGGTGAATATTTCAGTCCTGCCACAAAACTGTTACAAGTCCATGACATCTGGTAGAAGCTTGGCCAAAGTCCGTATTTCCGTCATAATGGAAATTAATGAAAGCATCCTGAGTTCAGCCAAGAGGGGCCAACCAAATAACAGCTACAATCACAGTAATCATGGAGTCAAAGCTGGCTCCATTCATTTATCTGGGGACTCCCCCTTGAAATCCAATGCTATTATCAAACTAAACCCCTACAAACCCTTTCTGCTAATGCTTCAAAAAATGCTGGATCTGGAAGATTGAGTATCAGATAAACAATATTCAATGCTCAATGTGTTGCTTGAAGAGATTCCTAAAATAACTGGTAAGACATATCAAGGGTCAGGAAGCAATTTAGACAAGATTTTTCTAAGTTTGTACCTCCAAATTGGGAAGCACCTTTAGTGTTTGCTACTGATTCTTATGAATTTAGCTTGTTTCAAGCCATAAACACAGCTTGGGAGTCTCCATAGACATTCTCATTACATGCCCAAAGATCAGTTCCTTCTTCATTCCAACAAAAATTTAATTTGTATGACAGAAAAGCCAAATAAAAAGGAAGAACAAAAGCCCCCATGGTGGAAAGCAGAGGGCCTTCTGCAACATATGTTATCTGAAATGAACACAAAATGGCAGCAACCTCCAGCAAACACTTGGAAATCTAAACATGCGACACACAGAAAATTAAGTCAAAATTGCTTCCAACAATAGCAGCATAAGCCATTCCTAGTTATTACCTGAACCATCTGCTCCCCTGAGCAGCATATCTTAACACAGGCATGAGATTGAAAGATCCTCTCACTTCAGGCAAACACTCTGTTCACATTAGAAAAATGACAACAAAAATCAAGTGTTTTCCTCTGCACTTCAACATGCAGGAGAGAGAACAGCAAGATTGGCCACAGAAAATACAAAAATAGAAATTGTATCAGTCGTGAAAGTCTCTGCCCCACAAGCCCAGTCCTGTTTCACACAAATGCTGACAAAAATGATAAGCACATTTTCACCTTACAGTCAGAATTTATAACCTGAAGTGGCTGTTATACTGGAAAAGTAAATGATCCCCTGATACTCAAATCAGTCTTGTGAGAAATAATCTGAGTAATGAGTTACAATTGCAAGATATGAAATTAAGAACAGTTAAATAAGAATCTAAAAGAACAGATAATATTTAGCATGGTATTGGGAACCTAAATGAGACTTTAAAATATATGCAAAGACAGAGGAAGAAGGAGGGAAGATAAGGAACTGGAGCAGAGGCGTCAGATAAAGATGAGCCTTTGATCAGAAGTAATCAGAAGCAATGTCAGATTCACATTATATGAAGAAAAATCTCCAGTTCAAATATAATCTTTTATGCAACTAGGTTTTAGTGCTTGGCATTATAGGAGGATTTCCATTTACATATGAAATACTCCTGATGCGGCAGATGTTTATTTTGTTAAGAATTTGTAGTTTTGTACCCCTCTTCCTTCCTTGTTTGTTTTTCCCAGTTATATTCCTACCCATACATTGTAATGGTTGTGTCCTTATATTGTATCCACCCCTCTCCATCAACCAATGTATCCCCTCCATTATTTCTAGCTCCTTCCCTGTCCCTCCTCCTTGGAGTGCCAATCCTTTGTTATCCCTCCCCCTTTCTCTGTCAGTCCATCCTGGTCCCCACCCCTTCTTCCAGAGAGTTCAATGTCAATCCTCCCCAGTCTCCAACCCCATCTCTCCACCCCCTCTGGAAATCCCCTAAACCTTGATTCCGCAGTGGATGGCTCCCTTGTCCATTATCCCGTGCTCCACCATGCTGGTGTTTCATTTGTTGGAGTTTGTAACCCCTGCCTATCGTACCTCCCACAGTTCTTGCTGATTGGTTACCTGATTGTATCCTCCCCCTGGGTTGTCCACCTTTATAAGTGGATGTTCTGTTTAGTTTTTTAGCTTTTGGGTCCTGTTTCCCATTGATAATAAGGCTTTGTAACTGCAGCCTGCAAGCCTCCCCTCGCCTCTCTGCCCAACCCCTGGCGCACTGGTGGCCATAGAGCAGAGCTCTAAAGCCAGAACTGGGATACACATTACTGACTTGGTCTGGCCCATTCTCAGTGCGAGCAGGAGCAATCCTAAACTAGCCCACCTGACTCCAGCACTGCATCATACTCCAAAATGCTTACAGCTCAAATAAATTTGTTGCAGATGTAACTAGAAATTTTCTTTAATACCATGCTGCAGCACAAGATGTGGAACCGAGCTAATAGCATCTCTTTCAAACTTTAGTGCCTCACACTGATGAATGGTCTTCACCCAATAACAGTACAACAGAAAGGAAAGTATTATCCCTATTTCAAAGAATGAGATTGGAATAGATGACGCTTCAGAATAATCTAGAACACTAATTACTGAATGAAGTAA
>VWYI01051073.1:0-15400 GCA_013399455.1 Anthoscopus minutus
CCGCGGCCGTGCGGGAGGTAGGAACAGCGGGGAGCGGGCGCGTGGCCCGGCCGCGGTGCTCGGCAGCGGCGTCCCTGGTACCGGGGCCTCTCGGCGCGGTCGGCGCAGGCCCCGCAGTGCTGGAACGGCCCCGGGTGCCGTGGGGGCTCTGCCTGGCCTTGCTGGAGCTCGGGGATCGTAGGGAGCTCGGGGAGGGAGCGGCTGCCCAGGGCTTCCTCCGGGACTCGAAGTGGGACAAATCCCGGGACGTTCGGTTCCACCTCCCACGGCCGCCTATTTGCCGCAAGGGAGAAAAAAAAATTCCGAATTTCCATTCCTTGCTTACAGTGGTGTCAGTTTCCAGAAGGTGACGGCCAGCCTCGGTTCATTAAACAGGCCTTGTCCTTAAAGCGCTTTTCGTCGCACGGCACCGCCTTGGCGGTTTGTGAACATTTTTGTGTTCTTTTTTCCGTTCTCTACAACTCCGTGAAAGGAGGTTGTGCGGGCCGGACTCTCTTGTCGTGCCTGTAGAGAGAGGACCAGAGGAAATGGTCTTAAGATGAGATAGGGGATATTCGCATTAGGTAATGTAAAAAAAAAATTCTCATTTACGGTGATCAGGCGTTGGAATAGGTCGCCGAGGGAGATGATGGAGTTACCATCCCTGGAGGTGTTTAAGAAGCGCTTGGATGTGGTGCTGGGTGTTGTGGTTTAGTGGTTAAGGGACACAGTGGCGGCATTGGGGGGGGGAATGGTTGGACTGGATGATCTCAGAGGCATTTTCCACCCTCGATGATCCTAAGCCAAACGCGCTGTTTTTCTCCCCCGATGGAAGCAGTTTATTTACGTTATGCTCAGTGTTTATTACTCGCTCTAGGGTCGGGGGGAGGTTTGTTGTGGGTGAGGTCGGCAGAGGTCGGGTGTTTTGAACTCGCTGTTGCCAGGTTCCGAGCTGAGTTGAAAATTGACGCTGCCAGGTAAGAAACACTGTCTGTCCTCAGTGTTTTCTGCTCTTCAGAGGGGGCAGTGGGCTGGGTTTCTGACCCGCGTTCCTGTTTGTGCCAACACTTTGTGTTGTGTTGCTGTCTGGACTGAAACTGTAGTGGAGCCTTCAGCCATGCTAATAAAGGTGTAAGAAATTATTCGAAATACTGAAAAAATCTGTTTTAAATTGTGATCATAATAAGCTGCTGCTTATTTAGACACGGTAACATAAAAGCTAAATTCCTAACAATGTTAATGTGCAAGTCGTCAGGCTTGTGACATGGCTTAGTCAGTGATCAGACCCAGGAGTATAAAGTGTATAAAGTATCAAAAAGTGATAAGAAAAAGGTGTTGACAAAAAGGGAACAAGTGGGATGAAACGAGGCTCTGCCTTTCTTGTCTTGCAGCAGAGGTTGCAGTCACTGGTGCCTGCTGACCTTAATTTTTGTTTACTCTTTGGAGATCCTTGTACTCCAGTTAGGGATTTTATGTTCAGCTGGTGATAAGAGCCTAGTAGTTAAAATACCATTTAGTTTGATGGATTATGTTGTCAAAGAAGGTTTGTTTGGACCAATGAGTAAATGTATTTACAGATCTTGTCTGTGTGATTACTGTTTTTTTTTAATTGCAAACAACCTAAATTTTAACTATTGTACAGCACTGGTCTAACTTTGTATACTCCCCTTGGGTCCTGTGTGGAATTCTCAGTGGAGAATAAGAGTGTTGAAAATGGAAGTTAAATTAGAATTAAATTTTCTTAAGTAATTTCTATTGGAGGAGAAATTTAACCTGGTACTTTTATTGGCAGCACTGTTTAGGCTGCAATACTACTAATAATGGCTTTATCTATAAACTGCAGAGTTCTGCTTAACTCTTCATCAGGTTTGTCTTTTTAGTACTTAGGCTTTCAAATGACAGCAGATTCTTTCCCAGGCAGCTTCTCTCTCTGTTATTTTCTCTGTCCTTCCCAGATCGATGCAGTTGGCTAATTTATCTTGGCTGGGCTTGGGAGGAAGGCGTGTAGGGCTTTACTTTTGTGTAACACTTTAGTTTTTAGGCAGAGGGCTAATGTGTTTTGACACTGATTTTTTTTTCAGTAGATAAATACATTTCTTTACGGACTGTATTCTTTCTTTTATCCATTAGAAGTTTTGGAATGTATGTGAGGAGAGGGATCAACTTAGGTTAAATTATCATCATCTTATGATGCAGGATGTATGTATGATGTAGGATGCAGGAGTTCCTAACTGTACACGGGCTGTCCTGAGGAAAATAATTACCAGGCCTTTGGTTTGTTCTGCATCTGTGCCGAGCTCATTGGTGCAGTGAGGTTTGCGAGCTGAGGTTGCGTTGTACCCGGTCCAGAGGCATCGCGGCTGTGGCCTGGAATCGACGGAAATGTCAGCGCGGGTTGGGCGCCGGGCGCAGCCGCCCGTGTGAGCCGGGGCCGCCCTTGGCCGCCGGCTGTGGAGGAGGAGCCGCTCGGCCGGGCCCGCGCTCTGCCCTTCCCGGAGCGCCGCTGCTGCTGCCTCACCCTGCTGATGCTCGGAAGGGAATTCCTTGCTGTAGTTTTCAATTTAGCTGTATGAGGTTTATGTTTAAGCATTGTGCTCCTTAAGTAGGAAGTGCTCTATTTCTCTTAATAGCATTTGTAAAGAACTTCATCAGTTGTGTCCTGGAAACATTTTCTGCCAAAGTTTTTCCTTTGTCTTATTCAAGTGATGGAAGGATTAGTGAGAAATTAGTTAGCTGTGTCAAAACTTGTTGGATCTTGCATATGATGATTGTTTTTTCCAAGATAGCTTTAAAATAATACTGTAGTTGAGGGTATTAGTAGGTTTAAATTATATTTTATTTTAAATGAAATATGTTTGAATGGATGTTAGATTTTCCTTACTTTAGAATTAATGAAGTCATTCTGCTTTATTTATTTAACTGCTAGGGAAGAAATAATTCATGCATATGCATTTCACTCCTACAGTTACTAGTTGTAGGTTTTGTTTTCTATTTGTTCTGAATACAGAAATTCCACTGATGTGAGTGAGGACTCAGTACTTAACAAGAATCTTAAAGGCCATATAGTAAGTGTGAGGCCATTCATAGCTATATTATAGCCAGTTTTTATTAAAACTTTATTTTTTCTGATTAGAATTTTTTTTTATCTTAAAATGTAGTCTGAATCTGGGTCACCCTGTCAAAACTTGCTCTTTGCTTTAATGAAGACTTTTTTTTTTCTTTTTTTTTTGGCTTGAATAAGGTTATCATGACTCCAAAAACACTTCAGGGGAAATGTGTAGAAGCTTTAAAGAATCATCTGATAATCATGTGATAATTTGCCTAAAACTTTCTGGGCCTTATCTTTCAGTTGAGGCTTTCACTGTTTTTAATTGCTAAATCATACACAGATCATACATTTTTAAAAATAAGACACAAATTTTAATTTGTATAAAATAGCCTTTTATGGTTAGTTTTAGGAGAGTGACAGTGTTCCAGATATTTGCGACATAACTCCAAATTTGAGCACCTGAGTTGTCATGTTTTGGAAAAATGCTCCTTTGCTTTATGGAAAGATCATGAATAAGTCCCCCTTTATCAGAGATCTGATGGATTAGCAGGAGAGTCTCAACCAAGTAAGTGAGGGTGGCCTGTTGACTGATCAGCATCCTCTCCTGTTTTTTTGTTAGCCAGTTTACATTTCTTTCACAGATGAAGATTTTGGATTTCTTCTATTTCCATTTTTGGTTGGTTCACTCTTTTTTAATAGTTTCTTGTTGCCCTCTACAGGCTTTCCATGTGCCAGGCAGCAATACAGACCAAGTCCTGTGATTCAAGGCAGAGTTGTGTCTTGCTGCCCTTGGGGAGGAGTGGACAGGGTTCTTTGTTCCTTCCTGCTCTCAGGGGTGAGGGTGTCCTGTACAGGTGTCTCTTGTTTGGCTGTTTTGTTGATGCTGGCTTTTCTACATTGGAACATGAGCTGCAAGGTAAAGCAGTCAGCCCAGCTGCTGTCTCCTGGAATGAACTGGTATAATAATAATAACTGTATCCAAATCCACTCTGCTCTCTGACATACAAGCAGGATGTTTGCTGTAAACACAAGATTAAACTAAGCTTTTTGGAATGTTCATTTTATTAAATTCATCTCCGGGGGATGCTGAAGGAGTATTAAAATAATGAGCATAAACATAGCTATTTAAGTACATTTTATTAATTTTAATTATATGGTAAATTGACATTTTTCCATGAAACAATAAATTTCAGGAGCTTGTGAAGTTAAACTGTGACAGCTTTTCTAAGCTTAGGTAAGTAAAAGCTAAGAGTATGGAAGTTGTTACTTTACTTTAGTCTGCACTGCACTGTGCATGTATAAGCAGGAGGAACAAATTAATGCTGGTGCCTTGTTTAAATGTATTTGTTAGGTTTATTAATCATAAAACTTAGGTTTTCTTGCTTTGTGTTCTTGCACTCATAAGTAATTTTATTTGTTCCCTAGCATTCTTACTCTTGGGAAAATTTTCAGGTAAACTGGGAATTTTTGTGTTAGCACAGTGGATTTTTATGAGTTCAGGTAAGGTGAACAGAGATTTAGAGTAGGATGTATGTTCCTCTGGAGTTGCCAGCAGGATGCAATCCTTTAGGTAAGTCCATGGAGAGCAGGCATGTGCTAGGACCTGGGTGGCTGTGGGACTTGCAGAGGATGTTTGTGACTGCCTGCTCTGTGACCTGTGTGAATCAGGAGTTGGGAACTCCATCCTGCTCTCCAGGTGACTGCTGTAGTCACTAAGCTTGAGCTGTTCTGGCCTCTTTGAGGGCTCTGTGTGCTGCCCATGGCTTCATGGCCAGAAATAGATAACTTTTTCTGACTAAGCTGGCTGCAAAGGTCGCATGCCCCTTTGCTGTCTGAATTCCCTCCTGGCTGCTCTAAAGAATTTCTTGTTTGGATGGTTTCCTCTGTTCCGTATTTAGTTAGGGGTGCTGCTTTGTCATCCCTGCTAGATGTTTGTCTGATTACTTGCTTCTCTCTGTCATCTGATCTTGTAAAAGTTTAGAGCTCTTTACATATCTGCCTTCTGTAATACTTCTCATGTTTTTTATGTAGCTGAGGACTGTGCTGTAAAGAGAGTTTATGAGCCAGGTTTTGGGTAACTGGTCCAGCACTGGGCTGAGCTGTGTGAGGAGAGCCTGAGCCTGGCATGTGGCTCTGTCACTTGCCTTGAGTCAGTAGTTGAGGACTACTGCTCTGTAAGCCAGAGCACAGCTGCCTTCTCCTGTGATGACTGAGAAGTCTGTAAACTATGGAAACCTTTCACATAAACATTTGCCTGTTTGCTTTTCATGCCCCAAAGAAGGAGTTGGAGTAGCTGATAGCCACTGTAAACATAGTGCAGTTCCCAGCTCAAGGAACTACAGATTTTTGCAAGCAAACAAGGCCATGAAACACCTCCTTTCAGCTGTTTTGGTTTTTTTTTCTGCTTGTCTTGTCTTCTGAAATTTTGAAGGTTTTCTGTGAATGGAGGCTGGAAATCAGCTAATGTGGGCTGGCTTCCTCCTGGCTTTAGAAAAAACTCTCAAGTGCCTAATTGATGAGCCTTGCTTGTATATCTGGAGACAAATTGTTTTGACAGACTGGGTGTTTGGAGAAGATTTTTGTCATGTCATTTTGGTTAGGACACTTGAGTGGTTTCTTGTAGGTAGGTATATGGTGTGCATCTTTGAAACATCTAGGCGTTTTCACCATGCAGATTGTTATTAGCCTTAAAAGTACTGATGCATTTTTTTTTTAATTGGCCATCTTCTATTTTCTTAGCCAATGGTCATCCATATTCAGCTTTATTATAAGCTTATGGTGGCTGTTTTCTTGAGTGAATATTTTAAGTAATTCTGTCCTGAAGTGATTGCAGGTAGAGGTCTTTCCTAGTTTGTGAATATTGTTGGATATTTTGGAGGGGAGGGGGATTTTGTGGATGTGTGTGATGTTTTTTGGTCAGTCTTAGTGGCTGTTGAGAGAGTAAATATTAGTTGACGCTTTTTTTCTTAAGTTGGACCAAAAATGCTGTAGATGAATTTTTTTCTGGTAAATATTTTTAAAACATTTTTACTTAAAAAAAAAGTTCCTATGATAACTAAAATTTCAGCAGTACAGTTTATGCTTTATGATAACTAGCAGAGAAATAACAGTATATCAGAGATGAATTCTTTCTGTCACCTGACTTTGATTAGGAGAAGGAGGATATTAAGAATTTGTTTTTATTAGACCGTTTCAGGCTTGTTTTAATTCCAGACTTTATACTAGTGGCAAATAAACACTGAACAAAAGCACTCACTAAGGACAGAATATGCAATCCCCTGACATTTCTTTGAAACCAATAATTTCTCTGTCTTGAAGGAGTTGCATTTTAGGGCCGTCTGCTAAGAGGTGGTCGTGTTGCTTCAGCTCTGTTTTTTTTGTCCCAACTTCAGGCTTCTGTTATCTAGTAAATATGGTATTTGTATTGAGTCTTAACAGCTCTGCAGCACTGCTTTTAAACAAGCAGGAAAGTTTTTAAAATACCGTGTTGAAATCAATATGACTGCCTGTGTGCATAAAGTTCTCTAGGAAAAGATATGATTTATTTTTTACATCTAAATTGCATTTCCTACATGCTTTTTCTGGTTAGAAACTCAAGTTTTTAATTTTCCTTCTAAGATAGGTACCAGAATTGAGAGGAGAGCTAATGAAAGTCTTGTATGTGAGAAAAGGAGAGTATGGAAAGAAGACTTGGTGTTATGGTATATGCTCCTGTCCTTTGGCTTCCTGCTGGTTGCTTACTAGTTTTAGGCTGGTATCTTGTGTTAGAAGGGACTCTGATCTCTAGCCTTAAGCTTGAGTCATACTGGATTCCTGCCTTCTGATTTCTTTTTGTGAACTAAACTTTCCATATATTCTGTTACTCATAAGGCTGGCTATGGGATTTGATAACATAGTTAACCCATACTGACTTTGCTTCACACATCTGCGTTCACAGAGCTGGTCTGATTGTTGTGTGGGAAACAGCAAAACTAGAGAGGCCAGTTGACAGCAAATATCCTGGCATATTTTTGGTAATCTGTATGTTTACATATTGAACCCTGCCATTAGTATATTATTATTGGCATTCTTAATGTTAATATACGTCCCCCAACTTCCTTTGGTGTTGGTCACAGTTTTAACTATACCCTAATGTTTTTTTGATGTGGAGATTTCTTCAAAGGGCTATTTACTTGCTGCACTTTAATTTTGTGTTTGTGGGACTGTATGGTTAAGTAGATTGCTAAAACCACCCAAGTTTTAAACATGTGGGTCCTCCAGTACGTGTGCTTCTGTAAGTAGTTTGGAGAAGGGAGGAAGCATGGCAGGGCATCTCTTAAACTGGTTTTGCCATTTGAGGAAATGTGTATGTAACCACAATCTATAATTAAAGTTAATGAAGCTTTAACATACAGCAGGAACATATTTTGAAGATGTACCAATTTATTTTAAAGTTTTATTTTCTGTGTTTATATCCCAGGGTCTTGAAAGATATGTGTAAAAGTAGTAAAATAAATTAATTTCAGAATATTTCACTAGGCTGCATCATACCTGTTTTTTTCAGCATTTATGGGAAAGAAAAGGAAACTGGGACTTTGCCTGGGCTGAAATAAAAGATGCTGAATGACTTGAGGGGGGAAGGTTATTTCAATGAATTTTGTTCTTGATGTGTGAGATTAGAAAATGTGACTAATACGTTGCTATATTGTTGTGTTCTGAGTGTATTTGGCTGACTTTCCCTGCAACAACTTGATAACTGCTGGGAAAGGTCACTGTTTCCTTGTTCATTAAACTTGAAACAAGCCAGCAGTGGTAGGATGGAAAGGGGATTGGAAGTTTTGCCAGAATGGAGACTTTTTACAGTGGTGGAGAGAAAGGCAGCATTGCATGAAGATACGAAACATTCTTGAAAGTTTTTAGAAAAATTCTTTCATCTGAGTGGTCATTTAGTTGGAGTAATGGTCAGTGTAACTGTACCTTGTAACTATTCTCTAATGTTGACAAGAAATGCTTAGTATTCAGATGGCTTTTTTAACTTCTAGATTTCTCAGAACTGTTGTGGTTACTGTTCTTTTATACCAACAAGCACCAGGTGCCTCTGCACTTGAGTTGCTTGGTTGGTTACCTTGCAGTTGAAGCAGTCTTGCCTGGTTATGTGCTCCTCTTGGTAAACAAAAAGGAGGCAAATGGTATGCAGCAGCTTTGGAAACATGCATTTTTTGTCAAAGTCTCAGTTCAAGAAAGGCTTTTTGGACTCAATAAAGTTGAGTTTTAAATTTTCAAGGCCTGCACACATACGTTGCTTTTCTGAAGGGAGTATCTCAGTGGAAGTAACGTTCTGAAGAACAAATGTAAAAGATGGGTCCCTTTGTTTGTGCCCATAAGTGCTTAAGACATGACAGATGTCATAGATGACAGGTGAACTTTTGCTTTCAGAGTTACTAATACCTATATCAAAACTGTGATCCAGATACCCTTATTAAAATACTGATTAAATTTAGCTTACCAGTCTAATCTGTTTCAGGAACTGCGGTACATCTATGTGTTCGTGTACTGTGTTTCAGTGGGAATAACGAACATAAAAATCTGAAATAAAGTAATTGTTTGATCTCTTGACCTAAAAAGGTTTTATTTTTTGGGATTTGGAACATTTGAACTTTGTCTTTCTTCGATCAGATTTGGTATAAGGCAATAGCAGATTCTTATCTGACTTTCATGAAGTAGCAGTAGCTGGACAAGCTTCATTTACAAATTGTTGTTGTTACAGGACTTGAAAGACTTGGCTGTTGTTACCAAGACAACAACTGAAACATGGTGGACTACTATGAAGTTCTGGGAGTGCAGAAGCATGCCTCAGCAGAGGATATCAAAAAAGCGTGAGTGTCACTGGTGTAGATGTTACAGATTTTAAGGGATAGATATAATTACATGGTTTTTAGATTTACACTTTGTTGTCTTCCCTTCTTTTGCAAGTTCCTGCATGCTGCTTTATCAAAACTCAGATGTTTGAACTGTGATCTTGGATGGTTGCTAAACACATCAACCTAAGTGCATGCTTAGCTTTGCCCTTCTGAGTAAGAAGTTAGGAACACTTTGCCTGAAATGTTTGAGGATAGGAATTGTATGCAGGTGTAGCTGTCAAAGAAGGTGATGTTTGGATGTCACAGTCAGTGTATTCTTGGAGCTTTATCAACTTTTAACGTATCAGATCCTTCTTGCTGCTTCCCTTGGTTGATTGTAGTACTGAATAATTATAGAGCTCTAAGGAGAAGCCCACAGCAGAGGTATTTTGGAATGTTGTGCTTGGGTCTCACAGATGTTGATCATCAAAAATGCACAAGAATAATTCCAGAATAAGTAAGGAACCCAAAATTAGTTTCTAATTTAAAACATGAGTAGGCGGTTCTTCCTGTACCTGCAGGATCTGTTGATCCTGGCATCTAGATGTAAGCTACAAAGTATCAGGAATTTCTTACTTCGATCCCTGACAGCCTGTTTAACCTTACAACAATGTGTTTATCTGTATAGCATATGCCATTATTTCACAGTAAAATGTCCTTTGTTTTCCTTCCACTCAGGTACCGTAAATTGGCACTAAAATGGCACCCTGATAAAAATCCAGACAATAAAGATGAGGCAGAACGGCAGTTTAAGCAAGTAGCTGAGGCCTATGAAGTCTTGTCAGATGGTAGGTATTTTTAAAGGGCTCTTGGGCTGCCTGCTTCTGTTCTGGGGATAAGACTGAAAATGTTGATCTGTGGTGCTTTGCAGGGATATTGTAATTTTGGGTCACCATCCAACCTGACTACTTCCTTTTCAAAAGAAAGGAAAGAGGAAGAAGCTTGCAGCTAAGACAGAAAAAGCAGAAATTTTGAAATGGCGTTTCAGGATCTCCCTAGATGTGTAACCAAACTACTAGAAACTGAAATTCAGTGTTTGCCAAAAACTTCTGTAGAGATTTCTGTGATTCCCAAGATAAAATTAATCTTAGCAGGTGAGGCCAGTATAGAGATGTTGTGTTTATCCTTGAAAGTCAGGCTGGACCAACTCTGAAGTATCCACTGTTGGGCCTATGGCTTCTAGTTCTTGTAACAGTAAACTAATCAAGGCAAAGCCCAACCATACTGTAAACCTTGCTGAACATTTGGATTGCGTTTGAGTGAGTTCTGTAAATTTAGTCAACTGTGATACTAAAGATAGTGTTTATTTTGAATTGTTCTGAAAGAGGTGTTTATCCTGATCCATGTAGTGCAGGAATGCAGTTTACAGTTCACCCATGACTTTTTGCTTGAAGAGTATCATTAACTTTTGCCAGTGTTCTGACAAAAGCAGCCTGAATCATAACAAAGCGATTTAAGCTACTTTGATTATTTTCCTCTGTAATTGACTGCAGCTGTCTATATGCTATTTCTGAAGTGTCCTTGATTTCACCTGAGACAGTGAACATGGGAAAGCTATATTTAAAGCACTAGCAGCATCTAGATTACTTCTCAGAGTTCAGCCTGATTTAGTGATCTGCAGTCTTGTACACTGTGTTTCTTTGCTTGGTTTTGATATTTAATTGACAGGTGAGAAAAAGATCTTATCATTAGTTCATTGTATACTTGTCTTTTGGAGTACTTTATTTTTTGTAAGCTAATTTTTTTGAGCAGGCTAAAAATAGGATGGTGGTCTGGTTGTTATACAGTTCTCTGAAGTTCTTTAGAAACAGTACACTGCTAGAATTTTAGAATATCTTCTAAAAGTCCTGCCAGGTTTTGGACCTAGGCCAAATCCTAAGTTACTGGTGTCTAAACAATCATTTGTGCAGCAGGAATACCAGAATTCTGAGCCCAGTGGTTGAGAGGCAGTCAAATATGCTGCAAATTTAATGAAATTTTCTGACACTATTGCATCCTTGAATGGTGACAGATTTTTGGCAGAAGAATAGTTTTGTAAGGGATTACATAAGCAAAGAATATTGAAATTGGGTGATCCATGAACATACTTCCCTTGTGGGAAACCTTGTGGTTTCAAAAATGGAACATTTTTCAAGATGAATTTCGGTCTTTGTGAGCACTCAGGGCATCCTTCCTGCTTCCTGCCCATGACAGTGTATCTACCTTCCTGCATCTTCATAATTTGATGGGTAGGTTAACTCCTTTCCTTAAAAACTGCATTCTAGAAAGACAGTACAGATCATGTATTAAGCTTTGGGGATTTGTCTGCTTTTGAATCTATTGCAAGCTCCTATTATTTGAGATTCTAACCATTACATAAAATTTTAATTCATGTTAGTCAGAAGTATTTTACTTTCCAGCATCTGTTTGAGGTAACTGCATGTTCTTTCAGTGATGCTGTTTAAATTCTAAAAACATCTTTCACTGAAGAGATTCCACTGGGAGAAGCATGATAATATTAAGAGACTAAAATTAAATGCCATGATTGGTTTTTGACTAATACTTCCACACTAGTGCAAGCAAAGTGAGCTGACTATCTGTCTGCTTCTTCAAGGTCTTGAGGTTCCCTTCCAGTACCAAAGTACCATCTGATCTTGTGCAGTAATGTGGAGTTCTTTTTTCTCTCCTTTCTTATGAATACTGTAAGGCTGGACTGCAATGAAATTACATTACATGCCTTCTAAAATAATAGAAAGGAAGCAGTTTGAGTCAAATCTTTCTGTGGCATTTTGGAACATCATTCTCCATTATTAAGCTAGCAGAAGTGGTAATTGATTTTAGGGGTTTTGCAGTCACTCATGTAAACACTGGTCTTTTGTTCCCATAACTCTCCCACAATGGGCTCAGTCTTGTACAATAAAAGGAAAAGAGGCAATGGTCAAGGTTAGCAAGTAGGATAGAAGGAAGGGATTGCTTGAGCCCTGGAACTGTTCTCCAGTAGAATCTTACCTCAGAAATTGATGCAATTGCAGATTTATTCAGGCAATATGTGATCAGCTCCACAGTTAGACTTGTGTGGAGGAGCAGGTTGAAGTCCAGAGGTCCTTTGCAGCCTTAAAGCTTTTCATGGTAGCTGTCCAAAGAAGAAAACTTCCACATTCTTCCTAAAGGCAAACTTCCATGTGAAATTTGTCCTTAAACCAAACTTCTTCTCATACATTAAGACCAGACCTTCTACAACTTACTGGTAGTAAGTTTGAAGTTCAGTAACTGTCCTTCCTGAACTAAATTGCTTTGACAGTCCTTGTTAAAGATGTTCAGCAGTTATTTGCCAGAACTTCCTTAAATAATCCAGCTTTAAGATGCTTATCTGAAAATACCAGTTAAGTGGTTTTATTTTTTCACAAAACCAGCAAACCTGTTTACTGATATGATGTGCAACTTCTCCTTGTAGCTAAAAAACGTGACATCTATGACAGATATGGAAAAGAAGGCCTAATAAATGGAGGTGGAGGTACGTTGACAACTAGCAACTTTGCTTTCTCTTTTTTCTGTAGCTTTCTTTAAAAGACAGGAATCTGGAAATGCTTGTACTAATGCCTAGAATTCAGTATTTTGAAAATTGAGATTACAATTATTTTACAGTTTTGCTAGTTATTATAAAAGGTATTATTGTCTGAAAACAGAAACAAATTTAAAAAGTAGTGAAGTAATGTACATATTTAAGTTGAATGGTAACTGAAAGAGAAATTTTGGAAATAATTTAAATTTCTAGATGATTGAAGTACCCTGTAGGCCTGAACTTTCTTATTAGTAACAATATGTGAAGGTAACCGAAATTTAACTTTTTTTTTTAAGGTGGAAATGTTCATGATAATCCATTTGATTTTGGATTTACATTCCGCAACCCAGATGATGTCTTCAGGGAGTTTTTTGGTGGACGGGACCCCTTTTCATTTGACTTCTTTGGTAAGTGATCCCTTGGTTTTTTATGTGTATCTAAAGTGTGGCTAGAACTTTAAATGTAGTTGTATTGGAATTAGTTCTGAAAATGAGGCAAACAACTGGTATTTTGCATTATAATTGAAATCTTTGTTTCATACCTGTTTCTTGGTTAATTTTATAGTACAGAACAGATACAACTTGCCCAATTCATGTTTTGTTGGAAGGCCTGACTTGCCAAACCATAAAATGATGTCTGCAGTGTCTCTAAGTTGAAAGGAAATAATATTCAACAGAGAAAGTGCATACTAGAATTTCCTCTCAAGAATTTGAGCAGGCTAACTAAGTCTGTTGGATTTCTCTCTTTTGATCTGGAAATAAATTAAAAAATAAAACTTTAAGAGCTTCTGATGGGACAGCTTAACTATAACTGTTACCCCATAACTCTCTGTGTGAACTAACAGAACTGATTTTCTTCTGTCTGAATAGGAACAGTTGCATACATAATCTAAACACTCTCCCAAATTCATGACATTTGTTTGCTTGGTATATAGAGCCCCTAGAGACTCAGATAAAATTGTTCTTAAGGCCTGAGTTCTTCATGTAGGGAGCATTCATTAAAGAAAGCAATATGTGATAAAAGTTGTCAAAGTAATCTTTTTACCCTCTTGCTGAAGGTCTTGTGATGTTGCTTGTTCTAGTGAAGGTCTTTTCAGAGGTGCTGGGATTCTTATGCAATCTCTCTGTGTATGTTCAACTCAGCAAAATGCTGACCTATAAAGCAGAACAGATCCTGTGTTCAGTATTTACTGTGAGAAAGTTCCGTACTGGAAACTGCAGTAAGTGTACTTGAAAAACCAAGATTTCTTCCTGTTCAGTATGTAGATATTGATTTATCTCTGTAATAACGTTTATAGATGTCTTAATATTTTTTAAAGTAATTTATTATCTTTGGCAGCATTCAGGGGTAATTCAGCTCAGCTTTTAATTATATCTTTCTCTGGTTTGCTATTTCAGGATCATCAGCTGTTAGATGACTAATGAAGGATTAGAAAAGGGGTTGAAGGGCTAGAGGTTGAATGCAGTAGAGTGCTAGTTGATGAATTAGATGAGTGGCTAGGGGAATAATCTAGTGGAAGATAGGCAGCTGAACTGGGCAATTGGATCCAGTGTGAAATCAGCTGAAAGTAGGAAAAGAAAAATTGGAGGAAACATATAGCAAAATACTGATGAGTAAAATGGGCTCTGAACTGGGTAGATGTAACTTCTTCACTGTCTGCAGTAGAATAAGAATTTTAGGAAGTATTAGACAAGGATTTCAGCTTAAATGAGTGATCTTGGCACTGGTTAGGACACAACTGGAGTACTGGGTCCACTTCTGGGCTCCACAGTAAAAGAAACAGAGCTACTGGATAGAATCCAGTGAAAGGCCACTAAAATCATTACAGGAGCTTCTCTCACAAGAACAGGTTGAGAGATTTGCTGGAATTGCTCAGTGTGGAGAAAGCTCTGGGGGAGAGTCTCATCAGTGCATTGGAAAGGGAGTGGAGAGATCAGAGGCAATGACCACAAATGGAAGCACAGGAGTCTCTGCCTGAACATAAGGTAGCACAACTGTATTGTGAGGGCAGCAGTGTTTGAGCAGATTGTCCAGAGAGATTGTGGAATCTCCATGTTTAGAGATAGCCAGAAGGCATCTGGACTGGTCCTGGAAATCCCACTCAAGTTGATTCGGTTTGAGTCTGGGATTGGACTGGATCAACTCTAGATGTCCCTGTCAAACTCAGTTTTGTGGTTGTGTGGTAGAAAACTTGGAAAAATCTGAACAAGATCCAGTGAGTAGGAAGCTAGTGTGGAGGAGCTGAGAGAGAGTGTTCAGTTCTTTTGCTTTTCTTTGACTGATGATCTATTAAACAAAATAGTTGGGTCTCAAATATCTTTATAGCAAATTGTATAGGTGAGATGTTCTAGCTACTAATGGGAGACTGACATAGGCTCTGTTTGATTTTGATTTTATTTACTTCATCAATGCTAGCAGAAGACTTAACTTGCTGTCTCTGAAAATGTCAGCATTCATGATTAACCTTAAAGCCATGAAATTTAGTTCTCCTTAAAGAATGCTGAGGCCCTGCCTTTTGGGTTCCATAGAAGAAAGGCTGTACAGCACAGTGCACAGAACTATCCAGCTTATCAAATGGAGGTACCACTGCTGCAGTGTTTCCATGGGATACTGCAGCTGCAATAGCCCCTCCTGTAGAGCCAGTGATCCATCTTGCCTTGGGACACCAGTGGACTTAACAACATACCTCTGCACTAATGACCTAGAGAGACATTCTCCCCCTGCTTAACACCCAGTTTTATTTATTTATTTATTCAAAAGCAAGTTATCTACTTCGTGTATTGATTGCTGTCTTTGTCAGTGTGAAGATAAGAGTATTGAGCACAGGCTCTGCTTCTTGCCACAGTTCTGGCAGTGTCAGCAGTGTTATGTGCACTCTGATTAATGAAAACTAATCCTTCATAAGCTGCCTCTCTACTTTGTGGATAGTTGCAGTGTCAGTGACCAGAGGCC
>VWYI01051076.1:0-11486 GCA_013399455.1 Anthoscopus minutus
TGAGGTATTAAGACACTTGCCTTCCAAGTCCTCTTCAAGTATTTCCTCTATTATGACATCAGGTGTTTCTTCCTGGTCATCAAGAATAAGAGTGTCTTGTCCATTATCTTCACTATTTTTGGGAAAAAATTTATTTGGAAACAAATTAACATAATTCAGTCTGTTTCCAGAAAAGCACAAGTCGAAGCAAAGGTTTGATTAAGAATGCATCTCTATGTTAAAAAACACGCCATAAGAGCTGCTAGAAATAAACCAAATTAAAATTTTTAACAACAAAACAAACAGTAATATAACTCCTGAATCCTAGAAAGAATTGTCACAGACACAGTACATATGCTTGGGCACAGCTTACTGCAAGAGCTGCCCCTCCCCTAGATGGTAAGAGACCACAAGTACAAATACAAACTATTTGAAAAAATGTTCATAATGTGGTAAGATAGCCCATGTTGAAAATAAAGGGCAGATGCTTTTGCACTAACAGATACTACTCACTCTCATATGTAGGATTTTCAAATATTATGTATGTAGTATTATACAAGTATGCAATAAGCCTTTTTTAGCATATTCAGTGTTAACTACAACAGCCCTAACAGAAATTCCATTCCATTTTTTCAAGTATTAGTCAAGGACCACAGAAAACAAACAAACCAACAACAAAAACAACAAACAAAAAACCCTAATAAAATAAAAGTAACTGTAATTTTTTTAAAAAAAAGGGTTTTTATTTTGCTAATCTCAAGAAATTTCTTTTGGCATTTGACACAATCAAGTCTTTAGACTGTGAACTGGAAATACTGCCAATTTTAGTACTTGCTGTTCATTTTAGAGATTTACACTTGTGTGCATTTTCATATGCTGAAATGATTAGTATCTCTATTAAATGTGCTACAAACATAGTGGAAACAGCACTCAGGGATGTGGCTTAGTGGTTGCCTTGGCAGTATTAGGTTTACAGTTGGACTCAATGATCTTTTCCAGCCTAACTGGTTCCATGATGGTATCATTAAAATGCCAATTGAGGTCGCAAAGCACACAGCATAAATAAAATCTGGATAACTTAAGTGATTGAGCAAAATATACTAGGGCAAAATACTAGTAAAATCAAAATGTCAGAACTGAAACACAAACTAGACTGAATGGAATGCTGATTGAATCACCAGCATATAAAGATCTGCTTTGCTTCAATATACTGTTAGAATGCTGTAAGCATCTGCAGTTTTTTAAATTTGATCTCAAATAAATACTTAACCACTAGAACAGGTAAATTACTGTACGTATTCTCTCTCATAAAAAAATACTTACTTCCCTGTCATTCTCCATTTAATTTCGCCCAAATTTTCTGATGAAGATGTGATCTCAAAAGTGTCCAGGAACAATCTCAAGAGAAGAGGACAAATATTATAGAAGGTGACAAGAATACCTAAAACACTTTGACAGTTTGAGAAATACGGTGTTTTTCAGCACATTATTCACAGAGGTGCAAAGTAAGAGATTAATTACCTACTACAGTTTATTTCTTCCTACAAAAACCAGATCTGGCTGCTCATTTATCTTCATGTTCATACTTAAAAACTCTTGTCTTAAGCTTTCTCCCTCATGCACAGAGTTTTGCAACATTCATTCAGTTTTCACATCTATACTCTTTTTAGTTCAATATATTATTCTCCACAGAGGCAAAGAATATTCTTTTCTTTGTAAAGAACAAAACCGTAAGTCAAGTTCAAAACACATGCTTCTGTTAATTGCTACACTATTAACTATGTTCTTTACCAGTGAAAACCAGCAAGGCCTTTTAAGCTTTTACATTTTTACATTTAGGCCAATGGAACTGTGAATATAACTTAAATAAATGCCTTCCTTAGCTTTTCTGTCTAGTTTTAATCAATGAAAACTGAAATGTAAATAGTATTTAACAGCTGTCTGAAGAAGCAGCTCCATTTCTGGTGTTTAACTGTTACACGAACAGTCTCTGTAACTGAGATAACCAGTGTCTCCTTTTACCTCCCTGTGTATCTCTCGCTCCAATCACTTACCTTGAAAGCATTTTTTCCTTTAAATTCTTCACTCTTGAGAGCTCAGCCTCAACTGGCAGCTTCAAGTCATAAATAATCTGAAATCAAGAAGTACAGTCTTAGCTTCCATTATACATTAAGTAGATTATACCTATTATCTATAACATCACAGCTTTAATTTTATGGTAAAACCCATAAGAGCTCAGACAACAGGTAATTCTTAAATATGTCTTCTTGCCTTAGTAATACTTAATGGTTGGGATTCTTTAATCTAAGCATATAAAAAGAAGCAAAAGTCATATATTCCCTTTGTTTCCACATCTAATGAGAAAGTGACTTCTAAGTAAAGGCAGACCTATGAGAGGAGAGTGGTGGCTGTGTTTCCAAAAAATCACACTGGTAAGGTGGAAGTAAGTGACAGAAAATAAAGAAGGATTAGACCTCTTCTGAGTCAGAAGACTCAGTTTCTTCACATGGAAAGTGACAAATGGATGCACGGTGGATGATTCTAAAAAGCAGATTTCTTTAAAGAATGACAAGACCAATTATTCATTCTTTTTCTCAACACATGGACTACAAAGGCTCCAAAAGAAAAAACTGGGTGGCACATTTTGAAAGAACAGAGGAAGCTATTTTACATAAACTTCATTTTAAATAGTAAATGGTGGAACTTGCTGACACTACCTATGCCTATGTACATATAATGCATGTATGTACAAAGCCAGGCACACTGCCACGAGAACTTTACAATGACATTAAAGGAGATGTTCCACAAGCTTATGACAGAATAAGGTAATGTTTATTCAGTGCAGTGTAATGAGCCTGATGTAGCTTGTTGATACTAAAATCCTTAAACTTCAACTTCAAGCATTCTTGGATGCTTCCTCCAAGCATCTTTCCTCTCTGCTGCCAGAGACAGGAGACTTCGCAGGATGGACCTTTGCCCTGATACAGCATGGCAGGAGGCAGCGTGAATTTGTATGAACAGCAGATGGGATGGGGAGAAAGAATGAAAGTAAAGGCCTACGACCAAGAGGATCAGCTGAGTGTGGCTATGAATTCTGGACTAGTTCAATTTGAGAGAAGGTTGGAGAGCTCTGGAATGGAAAAGATTTGAGAAACTGAGCTGATCCAAACACCACCTTTTCATTGTACTGTGTTAGTTTTCCTATCCTCCCCCTCCATTTCCTGTATCAGATGCCAAATGCTTCAAAGCAAGAACTACCTTTTTTTTGCTTCACATCAGTCACCAGACGGTAACCTGTGACCAAGACCAAATACAAATTCTGCATCTGTGAAGAAGCAAGTTAAGAATGTAATACCCCAAAAATGTCAGTACTGAAGTCAGCCAACTGGGATCACAAACTTTCAATCCAAATGTGAATATATTCCTAAAAAGGAATTATTTCACGGTGCAAGAATGTTACTACCTGAGCAAGATCATAGCAGTTTTTTAGAGAATGCGAAAATTTTAACTTCTTTGCCGTCCTAATGGCACCAATCAAATGCTTCTTCTTCTCTTCGATGAGCTCCTTAGCTTTTGCAATACTAGAACTGTAGTTGTTGATGTTCTCCTTTAATTCTGCAAACAATTTCCTTTTCCTGCGTTCAAAAAATTACTGTTCAGAATTTAATATGCACTCAGCTGGCTCAAATCTGAACTGTAACACACAGCTGCCAGCCACACAACACCAAGTGAATACATCTCACACACAAGAATCATCTTCCCCAAATAGTGTGAAGTAGAGGCATGGGAAATGCACTTTGTAATCAGAGGAACCACAAAAGTTAAGGAGTTCACACTGATAAAATATTTCCTAATTAAATATTAGTAGCACTCTTCCACTTCAGCCTCCTGATATTTCCAAACATATCCAACTGAAAAATAAACAGTTGGATCCTACAATTTGTTCTACAAAGATAAGACTGAAGACCCCTCCCTCCTCCCAGAGACTCTTCTGGAAACCTGAGCTTTAACATCTCTCCCCCCTAAATCTGAAGATAAAAATTATTTGTGAAAATCCTGAAATGAAGCGTCCTTGGACTTCTATAAGGTGGAAAATATACAGAAAGTCAATTAGAAAACCCCTGCTATTTCTGCTGTTAAAATTTATCCTCCACTAGTAACAGTATTTAAAAAACCTTAAAATTGAGCTTTTTCAGAAAAATAACATTATGACTAGTTTTTCTTATTTTTTAAGAGCAGAGACAGCATAAGCTAGTGTTTTCCAACCATGCAAACC
The DNA here is from genome assembly GCA_013399455.1 of Anthoscopus minutus. Lineage (NCBI taxonomy): Eukaryota > Metazoa > Chordata > Aves > Passeriformes > Paridae > Anthoscopus > Anthoscopus minutus. The sequence goes on from VWYI01051076.1 coordinate 4,256, forward strand.
AGCTCCAAGATGCCACTATGGAAGGGTTAAAAGTGAAAGACAGGTACTATGAAATACTGTTATGAGAAAATTCTAAACCAAATTTTAGTCTTTCACCTGAATTAGAAACAGATTTGTGATAAAAGTAACTCAATCATGCCATACTACTAGAAAAACTGGATTACTACCTTGACAGAAGAGTAATAAGTTCATCAAGTGTTCTATCCACAGCTTCTGTAATTTCATCTTTTTTAAGCTTTACTTTAAACTCCAAGTATTCCAGCACCTATTTTGTTCAGTGTGATAAACATGCATTATTTCATTAGTATTTCACTATTTTCATTATACTACCACTTTTAAAATTCAGAAGAGAAGCAATGAACAGTAAGACAGTGATGGACACCCCAGCAGATAGAGTGACATTAAACCAGTCATTACAACCTTATGTTTTTACTAACTTGGACTCAGCTGGCACTTTTTGAATGCTCCTCAACTGAAGCTTTTAGGTCTACGAGTCAAGAAACAGACAGACCCTGGGTCCACTGTCTTGATTTCCTTACCTGACATTCAAATACAGCACCATACACAGGCAACAGCAAGCTGAGATTTCCACTGCTTTTTAAAACTCATTGAGAGCATAAAAGGAAAATGAAATAAAAAAAAGTCTTCCTCTGGCTAAACATCAGCTTTGTCACCACACTTACATTTAATGAAGAGACTACAGGAAAAAAAACTCAATAGTGCAATACTGCTTTGGCAATTTCTCAGTCTTTGCCGAAAAGCTGTTGCAGGACCACAGTCATACCCATGGGTTATTTTATTCTATTATAGCTGCTAAAGTGGGAAGTTTTTACAAGATGCTGGTAGTGTGTAAGTTAAGAATTCAACAAAGCTTTGCTTAGCAGAAAGACTGGCCATTAGAAAGGGAACAGAGAACAGGCCTCACTGACACTTCACACTTAACAGAACCATACTTTTGAAACATTAAATACCTCTACTAGTATTTACTAGTAAGATACTGCGTATCTTAACAGTAAAATGCAAACAGATGGCAAAGGCAGAATTTCTACCGCATATTTAAGAAAAGTTACAGTTTAAATAAATTAATTATCATTAGTAAAGGTCAAAAGTTACTGAAGAAGACCTATTAACAGCATTATCTGGTATTTAAGGGTTCTTCCTATGTTTTATATAGTGGTTATAAATGTATTACTTGATTTACATTTTTCTGCATATTCTGTTGCATTTTTTATTCTGCTGCCCTCGTAACATCTTTTTCACCTTTGAATGCAGAAAAAGGCACACTAGAATTAAAAAGTTAGAGTAGCTGCTAGACAAAAGTTGACTTTTATCCTGATCCAAGGAAACACAAACTTAGCTCTTAGACTGGCTGGCATTGGTTCTGCTAAATGTATGTATTGACACACTAAGTTTAAATTAGGCACGTGCTCATGTACTTCCTTTGCACACTACTTCTCAGGCTGTAGCCTGGACTTCAAGGCTGTGTATTCACAGAAATAACATGAACAGCTGAAAGACAAAACAGATTATCAAAACAAAGGTAGGAAAGGCACATTTAAATAATGTGTTAATGTGTGACTATTCACAACAAAAACCTTCTGCCTAGGAGAGGATTTATTATTTCATGACTTATTTAACTGATTCACCTACCTTACTTGCATCGTGGAAGTGACCAAGATTACTAACAGCTATGCTCAAAGCTTCATCAATATCTTGCCCAGTGTTCTCCTGGGGAAAGATCTGCCAATGAACAAAAAAGATGCTTGCACAACTAAAAGACAAGATGGTCTATAGCCATTTGCAAGAGGCATTTGATGTGGGTGACTGATGAGCTGTGTGAAGACAATTAGCAGCTCCACAATGGCCATCAGCCACAAAATACTTGGCTCACCTAAATTTCACTGAGAACATTTACACTGTAGTATTTCTAAAACAGATTCTGAATTTGGGTTTTTTTAGCAATTTAACTGCATACTCACAAAAACAAAATTAAAACAGTACAAGAAAAAAAGCAAAAAATGTTACTAATACAGAGAAGAGAAAACGTGGAAGAATTAAGAATGGGAACACTGCAGCCTAGAACGAAAGTAAAGTATTTAGGAACATCACTTGGGGACTCTCCACCCCCCACAAAAAATGTAGCTAAGCTCCCAATATTTTGCCAATGCAAGAAAATAATTTTTAAACTTTATCAGACACTGTAACAAAACTACCTAAGAAATCACATCAGACATTTGAAAGTTATGATTTTTTCAAGGTCAGTGGACAGGACAATCTCCACAGAAGAAAACATGACTGGCACTGGATATATAGCTCCTTTCCAGTCACTTCAGAATATCTGTAACTTAAGTTCTCCTGGTCTAAAACTTCACAAACCTCATTCAGAAAGGTTAGGAAATTCAATAGAATTTTTAAAGAGAGATCCATTTGTCCAACAACCTCATTGCCCTGAATTACTGCTTTAAGGAGGTGTGCACGAGCCTCGCAGATGCCCCACATTTAAGAACAAATAAAAGAAGTCCCCAAATCAAATGCTGTGAAGCCTGGGATATCTTTTAAGAAAAGATAAATTCAAAATACATCATTTCACAGCAACTGGACAGAACTAAGTCTTCAGCTATGAACTCATTGGAGGGCTCTGAGCTACACCACTTCTGCTATTTTATGAACACTGTAGCTACACATTCATTCTATAAGACAGAACAAGTGCACGTAACTGTTACAGCTGCAGGGTTTTCTGTTTTACAAAATGCACCATTAACTACGTGTATACAAAACCAAGTGAGAATATAAGGAAATTCCATGTTAACACACCATATCAGATGACAGAGCTAGAGCTGATCCATCACTCAGCCCACCATTGGAAGAAAACGGATACTGAACATTTTTCTCTTTGGTATTGTGACTGAAGGGCCTGCAAACAAAAAGCTTTTAAAGAAAAGACCTATGCATTTTAAATGAAGTATCAAACTTCCTACAAATACTCTTGGTAAGTATTTCAAAATCTATCATTAAAGACATATACACAGACCTATCTGTGTAACAGATGAATTCACACATATAGCAGATACCCTATTAAAAAAAAAAATCTCCTTTTTACTACAATCCCCTTAAAAGTAGCTATTTTTCATTCGACAATTTTGGCAAGGCTGAACAAAACTTTAGTAGCTGGTAGTGATTCTTATCCTCAGTGAAAGTAAATGCATGACTATGAACATTCCAGGATTCATTTTTCATTTGTTACTGTTAAAATCTTAGAATACATAACCAATGACACCAAAATAATTTACTGGCAACCTGTTAAGAAGGCTCTTAAATGCTATTGTATGATGACCCACAGCTGCTCTTCTGCAACAGCTGACAAGACTATCACAAAAGCAGTCTGCATAAACCAGCCTTATTCCAGGAAGGAAGCCTTGTATTGCTCTTCTTTGGCTCAGTTTGTTGCATCTGACCAATGGTGAGAGCATCTGTAGAACAGTGCTGCAGAGACTGACAGCCACACCTGAAATTTTTCACTTGGGGCAAAGTTACCTGTGCATGTTATATGCACCAAACTCAGAAGATAAATTTCCTACATCTTCCTTTCAGAACAGGCTCCTTATGCAACATACCTGAAAGAATTATCTGGGGCTATCCTTATTTGCATGAACATTTATCTCCATAGCAATAACAGTGTGGTGAGAAGATACCTACTTTAAGACTTCCTTCAGGTTCACCCTGACCAGGCAAATAAAGCGAATGTAATTTAGATTTGACAATACCACATATTACTGGCATCTAATCTTTACACAGTTGTGACTGGTTATCAAAACAGATAGAGCAACGGGATCAACAGTTGGTGGGGGAAAGGAGGCAGAGTCCTTCCTACCACAGCCTGGTATTTCAGCTGATCTCTCTCCCTCTGAACCCTTATCGGCCATCTACAACAGGGCTTAAAACTTTCATACATCTTCAAGCCAAACCAATTTGTTTTTTGCTACCTCTCAACAAAACAATATTTCTACTCAATTTGTTCCCACAGTATCAGACACATATCAACAACATGTTAGCGAAGTTTAAAGAACACATGAAAAAAATAAGTCCAAGGAGAATGTCTGGAATCACTTACTTGGTCATGTTCTCGCCCAGGCTGGCATTGAAAGACGTAAAAAGATTTAATAAAGGTTTACCTTGCTCGTCTTTCCAAGCTGCTGCCACACAGCTCAAGTTTAAAGTCCGTTCTGTTCTAAATTCAGAAGGCAAAAGAAAAACAAGTTCAACCACAGGGTTACAGCCAAATCCCAGGAACAGGTCATCTGTAAGCTTGTTTTCATCTTCAGTATCCACACTTGCCCACTATTTCAATTAGACCAAGCTTAAAGTAAGTGCTGCTGAATTGTAAAAGGGGAGGTCTAAGGAAAGAGCTCCAATAGAACATCAGTAGCCGTCAGTGCACCTCTATGATAAATAAAAAGTGTTCCTAGTAAAAGGAATCCTGACTTCCTGTTTGCACTTGTATTTTCCACATGATCATGCAAAACCTGTACCATACTGGATTCCTGAACCAGATTCTACAATGTACCTTTTCAGTATGGCTTAATTGCAGGGCTTAAATAACAAAGATCTGATTCAATTGTATTTTGCAATAAATGCTAAAGCTGAATTTCATAAGAGAAAAAAAAGCTATTTAATGTTTGTCAAAAATATAAATTTCCATGAAACAATGGCATTAACACGTCGTAACACAAGAGTCACACGCATTTTTTTCAGATGCAGAAACAGAAAACATCAAAACTTACATACTACTGGGCAAAGTGAAGCTGTTTTTTTTCTCCTATCTTTTAAATCTTTACATGGAAGCTGACAGAAAATGCGTATACTAGTGAGCCGCTTTAGCGCACACTGTGTGCACACAAGAGGGTAGAATAGATCTGGCAACATGGGGCACTAATGAGAATTGTAAAAATACACTTCTTTAAGCTCAGGCTCTGGACATCTGACATGTACTCACTCCACAGCAACACTGTGTAATGAGAAATGCACTTGCTGAGGATGTAGGCGGTCATAAAGCACAGACCTTGCGCTCAGAGGGGACCTGAGCCTGCTTTAATTACTCTCACTGAAAATTCACAAAGATCCTGTATTATTGCTACTTCACACCACCACAATGACTACTGAACTGAAAGCTTTAGATCAACTTACTTCTGGAGAAGATAAACAAAACATATCCGTGTCTTCATCCTTCCCATCACCAGGCAACACTGTAAAATCATGCACAGAAAAATCCACTCCTGTATGGTATCCTAATCCATGAGATAATAGGAATACATCATCACCAGTGTAGTATTCCAAACAGTATTTAGCAAGTCAACAGGAATCAGAACCCTGACTTTTTTTTCATAAGCAAATTTAAGAGCTAGGAATAGAAATCTTGATAGATATAAAACTTTGCTTAGAATTACAAAGACTAACTTGTGTGTACTGATTAGGGCATTATCTGTTATCATTAGCTATATATATATAGTTACTACACTCAGTACAGGATAACCATATTGAAGGAAAAAAGGCAAAAAATCCCACACATTCAAAAAGCATAGTTAAGTACTGGAAAAAAAATGCTTCATAAACACCCACAAATACTACACATCCCATACAATTTTTCAACTCTTAGAAAAAAGTTACTCATGCAGAAAAACCCGGGAAAATGAGATTTCTTTTAGAACAAACTTGTCAATCACTTCATCAAGAAAAGGAGCAGAAAAGGAGAGGAATCAAAAGGAATTGACTGTTCTTGCTAACTACTGGGTAAGTGGTAAATAAACAATATGCTAATCAAATCTAGCAGCCCATCTACTGTCCTTAACAGTAACTTAAAAATTAACAGTGAGCACCACACGCAATAAAACTGCTGGAAATAGAAAGATCCCAAAGCTTTACCTTCTGCACTGAGAGTTTTTGACATGTGACACAAATCACCATTTCTCTGATGTGGTTCTGTAAAATGCTCTTCTAGTCGCTTAGGAGATTGCCTTCAGAGGTTAAAAGTAAAGATTTAGGATCATCAGGAATATTAGTAAGAAACTAATACTGACTTCCAGCTCCTTACAGCTAAGCTCATCCACTTTTACCAAATGACATTAAGACAAATCTGCAGTTAACAAAACATACCCCAAAAATAAGTGTTACCTTAACTGGGGAAGTACTTTGGCTCTGTGACACTGAATTCATCATACATACAGGTGATACTACAGCTGTTAGGCATGCAGTATTTCAGGTAACTAGAACCAGCATGAATAAATTGTCATATAATCAGTTTTAATCACATTCATTCTAGTTATTTAAAACATATTTAATAATCAACAGTGCTAATTTGTAAAAAATACATACAGAGCAGTATGATATAGTATCTGATAGTGTACCAAGTTGCATTTAAAATGTCTCCTTCCATGAACCTTCTCCAAATACTGACTTTCCACAAATCAAGTGTTTTACTCAAGTACGTAACACAGAAAAACAGACTCACCTGCAACACTTCAGAACACAAACATTACTTTCTATATTTTCTCAAATCCGTTTCCTGATAATTGTTCTATTAGAGCTTAAAAATATTAAAGCCATCGTCTCACAATTCACATACCTCACACCTTCCATTCTGCTTCTGGGAAGCTCTTTATTACTATCATCCAACAAGAACTCTTCTCTTCCACTCATGCTGTCTAACATAAAAAAAAAAATTAGTGACAAATACTTTACAACCCAGCCCAGTTCAGTTCATCACTTGAGCCAACACTGCAGGTTCACACCAAGAGCAACAGGGAAGTGATAGACACAGAAATCATATCAAGCGCACACCTATGCTCTCCTTGAAAAGCAAACCTAAATGCAACAGAGCAGCAGCAGCAGCCTGCTCTGCACTGCTCAGCCGCTCCACCCCGACCCACCTACCACTAAACACAGGGAACACCACTACTGCTCTTCCCACGTCCCTCCTGATGGCGTTTCCTAACGGGATGATTTATCCTTACTGCAATTAGCTCCATTACCACTCCCTGCCTACAAGCCACGCCGGGGACAGACCCAGGCCTCCCTCGCTAAAGGACTGCCACCGCGCCCCGCACCTTCCGCACGTTCTTTGGTTGGTTTTTGTTTGGCTACGAGAGGCGCCGCTCCTCTCTCCCGGCGCGGCTCCCGCTCGCGCCGCCTCACCGAGCCCCTCGTGCGCCAAGATGGCGGCCGGCCGGGGCGCCTC
>VWYI01051104.1:0-33173 GCA_013399455.1 Anthoscopus minutus
TTGAAGGTCTCTTCCAACCTTGTGATTCTCTGCTTGAAATAGTTCACCTAAGGTGCTTTATTTATTTTTGTCAACATTATTATTGTTCTCAGGTTTTAGAAGCAAGTCACCAAAGTATAGAAAGTTGAGACCTGATTTGTAAGGAAATGGTGGCTAGGATTTCCAACCACATGTTTTCCCACTGCTTTTCTTCCTGTTGATTATTCAACGGTGCTTTTTCTTTTTGGACAGAAAATTTTTAAATTGCAAAATATTTGAAAGTTGTCTTACTTTTATCAGTAATATATAGTGTGATGCTATTTCAGAAGTGCATGCATTTTTATTGCCTTAGAAGACATAAATAGTTCCTGAAATGGATTCACAAATTAGAGTAAATTTTACTGTGAAAAAGTGCTAAGTATTGTAGCTGTGCATGATGTCACATAGACCATGTGGGCTTGAATTTTGCTCCTTATTCATGCCAAACTAGTATTGACTTCCCAGGCTAAACCTACATTTCCACTCCTTAGGTTCTGGCTGTTAAAACACTGAGCACAAGGCCAGGCTGTACTCTCCAGCAGCCCCAGTTCTCCTGGCATCTCTTAGCCCTGGGCTGGCAGCCAGTTTGCACAGTGATTTTTGTTGATGCAGCATTTTGCATCCAGGATGTGTCACCAGCAAGAGCAAACAATGTTCATGGGCTCCAGCAGCAGAACAAGGCCAGCTGCAAGCAAGCAAAAGTTCTGGTCATTAAATTTGTGTGTGGATGTGACCTTTGAATTACCTCAGCCTCTGAAATGATGATGTGGTGACCCTGCACACTCCAAGTGGTGCTCACTCATCAAAGGCTTCACAGAAGGAGGGGGTTTGACTGGTTTGCTGTTTAAGAATATACAGGTAGACAGCCAGCTCAGGAAACTGTGGCTTGCCATTTAAATCCCTGTCAAAGATCTGGCTCAGTCCTTAACTCAGTCTCCAGTGTGAGTGAAGTAAGAGGATTAAGGAAGTGTCTCTCACTGTTTGTGTTCTGGGAATGTAAAGGGCAGGGAATTGGATATTTCTCATCTGTCTGGCTTTAAAAAGACACCAAAAGGCAACAGCAAAACATCCCCGAAGAGCCTTGACAGCCTTTGGTTTTTCCAGTGGGACAGACCCTGGCCCCTCAAACACTGTCTATGTATTTTCCTAATGCCAACACATTGAATGTTGCTGTCTTACTGTTTATGGTGTAGGAAACAGATGGTCTTTTCTCCTTCCTTGTTCACTTCACCTCTTCTATCAGTTTCAATGCTTTAAAAGAAAAAGCTTTCAACACTTTTGCTTTGTTTTTACAATTTCCCCGTCTTGCACCAAAGGCATTGCAGTAAATACATATGCACTAGTGAAGCTTAATTGTCCATCACAAATGTGTAATGGGTGTTAATGTGGCAAGAGCTTGTAGCTGTGGCTGTTTAACCCAGCACAGAACAGCTGCAGCACTTCAGACCCGAAGGAAAACAGAAGACTCCTCTATTTGTTGGAAATATATTTGCTCTCAGAGAAATCTGGTACATATCAAACTGAAACTTCAAATAGTCTCCTTTGAAAGTTGCTCTGATTATTCAGTAGAAATGGGAAGTGCTTATCATAAAGGGCAAGTAAGGGCTTTATACCGTACCAAAATGAAATCAAGAGTTGCTCATTTCCAAGAATGGACCAAGATGTGAGAAGGGATGGGAGAGGAAAAATGGGATATAAAGACTTTGAAGAGGAACAGGAAGTCAAATCCATGGCAACAGAACATATAAAAAGAGCCTCTCTAAAAATTACTTCTCAAACAAAAGTGAAATTTCTCTGTGGGACTGGTAAGGCAGAGACTTCCCTTCTGATGTGTTCACATAACTATATTTTGAATAATTGTAATTCATCTTGGCAGAAAATGTCTTATTGCTGATTTTTAGAAACCTTCTTTTGTAGAAGAATGAATTTAGACAGATACCTTTCAAATGGGACAAAATCCTGGACATATTTGCTCTGAGATGGCAACTCATCATGATGTCTAATCCCAGCTCTGACAACACTGCTGGTGGTGCAGGTTGTTGTATGAAAGCTAGGATTATTTTGTTGTTATTACTGCTCTTCTACTCAAGCATTTTAAATACAGGGGATGCTTAGCTGTAAAAATTAATCTCTAAAAGTATTATGCCTCTTTTACAGCATCTGTGAAATGAAATTTATTAGCACTCTGCATTATATCAGCTAATAGTTAGCTTCTAAAATAGCGGTCATTTTGTTATTTGAGTACATTTTATGCAAACATAGCTTTTCTGTGAGGTAAACAGTGTCTCATGTCTAATATTAATGTTAACACCAATTAGACTCAGTAATCAGCCTTTATGCTCTCCATGTATCTTTCTGTATGAACTGCTCTGCTTCACATGCAGTCTGGAAACAGCAGCACATACTATAAAATATCCAAGTATTTTTTACTCACATGTGGGAGTGTTCTTTCTAACCTGTTGTCCTCTGCCTGCCAAGAGAGACATCTGCATGCACTTCGCACTTTCTTTTTTTTTAATATGTTTGATTTTTTATAGCCCTTGATCCATCCAAAGATCCCTGCCTGAAGGTGAAGTGCAGCCCACACAAAGTGTGCGTCACTCACGACTACGAGACCGCGATCTGCGTGAGCCGCAAGCAGCTGGTGCACAGGTGAGGAAACTTCCCCTTGCTTGAGACTTCTGTGTCTGTCACAGACATCCAGCGTGGGAGAAGAAGTAAAATGAGAAAACTCCATAATGAATACTAAAACCCCCATAATTTTACAACATTCCTTCAAAGTTTCTGTTAAAAAAAAAATAGAGACAAACAGAAGTGTTATATATTTATAACTCAGGCTGTTTAAAAAAGATGACCCAGAACATGCTGCATCCTGTGGTGTGGATAGCAGAATTCTATGTCAGTTCTGTGAGGGATTTTTTCCCCCCCGACAGCAGTAATTATGCATATTTAAAAAAATGAAAACATGAAATATGAAAGCACTGTGCCAGAGATATCTACAGCTCTCGTAACTTAATTAGAAGTAATTGACAGATTATTCAAGATTTTAAAAATGCATATATATCAAACCTCTGCTTAAATTTCCTAAAGAGCTGAAAAGTGTCAGTGTAATTTTATAGAGCAACTCCTTGAGAAGTCACGTTACTACAAAAATCTCCAGATTAGATTGCTGAATGACTGAATTAACAGCAAATGAAGTAGGTAATATGTTACAAGGCTAGGATGTTCAAATTAGACCACAGAACTTCACAGAGAGAAGCTACAAGCAAAAGAAGAAAAGCCTACTGATCATGGGTTAAGATATGTTACAACCAAGAATTGAGAAATTTATAAACAAATATTGAGGAAAAAACTAACTTCACCCTATTCTGGAAGGAGAGCAAGTAGAACTCATGGGGAAACTGGAGCTGAGTATCTCCAGAGCATAAGTCAAGACCCAGAATTAAACTGGAGGAATCAGCTCCTCCACTTGCCAGATCTGTAGATAGATCTGTAACAGAATAAATCACCTTATGCTGTAATGAGCAACTCTAAATGCTTGGTCTGCATTTTTAGGAAAATACATTGTCTTGCTTTCATTATATTTGAGTGATAAATCTGGAGACTGCTCTTCAGTTTCTCTCTCTGTTTAGTATGGAAGAAAAAATTTGCCTGTAACACAGCTCAGGTCCCCAAATGTTGTTGTCAGACAATGTTGTAGTTCAACTACAACTGTTTAAACCAAACAAAATTCAGGGTGATATTATTCCTATCTACTGCATTTCATCTTATCTCACTGTCACCTGTTGAGGAAGCTAAGAAAAATTTCTCTTTGATTGATAATACAAAGTTAATGGTGTAATGTGCATGAGGCAGTGTTCAGCATTTCATTTTCCATATGGGATGATCCATGGGGGGAAGTTAGGAGTCTGTTATGTGTAATGCTTACATTCTAATGATATTTTTGGCATTATGTAGCTTATATTTTCTAGTTAGGATGGACTGAAACTTTAGAAAGGTTTAAATCCTTGCATTATATAGTAGTCCTTGTGATATATAGACATAGATGTTGAGCCAAATGCTTTCCAAGCTATTTCCAGTACTTAATGTCTCCAAAATACTAAAAATGTTCAGAGGAATAGTGCAGAGGAACTGAATACCCTTTCTTTGCAGAAACCAGGCTGCATTTCATGTGATCTCTCTATGATTTCTCCACTGCCTGCAGCTGTTTCAGTAAAGCTTTGAGTAGCACTGTGACTATGGAGATGAATTGGAAAGTATTGAAAACTCACTTTGAAAATTCTCCAAACAATTTCCAGAAAGTTTTGCAATGCTGAAAGAACTACTGCTGATGTGTGACAGTGGCACATTTAACCTCACAGTGGTTTTATTCTCCAGGTACCCAGCTGCCCTATCCTTAGAGGGTAGATAGGTCAAGGAGGGAAGTAACCAGGGCAAATTCTGTTGATTTGAATCAGTGGAGTACACCCCCTGAAGGTTTTCATTTTTAGTCCGACAGCATTCTTTTTTTTCTGTGCCTGAGCTCCAGTCATATTAAATGCTGTGTTAATCAGGAGTAAACACATTAAAAGGGGTGGAGTTGCACCTATTTAAAACCAGTGAAAACCTGAATATATTAGTGTGGATACATGTAGTAATAATTACCAAATAACACGGTGCAGTTATGATTGTTTTGCACATCTATGGTGCTTTTGGCAGGAGGATTTTCCATTTCATGCATCATTATCAATTTGCTGCAGTGGCTTTACACAGTATGTAGGCTCAGCAAAAAGTAGTGGAGAGCAACACCTTTGTTACTGCTGAGCTTCCCAGACAGAGCTGTGCTGGTTTGTGTCAGGCAGTGCCTGGCTGGCTGGAGAGCTGTGATTTTCCAGGCAGAGTGTGTTACAAACTCTGAAATCACCAGTGCCAGTATGATGCCATTCCTATTTCATTTTCTTTCTGCTGGAATACCTGTTTTTTAAACCACTGCAGGAGCTCAGTAGCAGTGTAGAAAATGGAGTTGCATGGAAAAGTTTTATTTAAGCTACTCAGACCCTACCCCAGGGGCAATCTGGCCTCTCCTGTTCAGCATCTGCAACCTCCTCCTTCTCTGTTCCTCCTCCCCTCCACAGTCACCTTGTGAGCAGCCCTGGGTGTTGAATCATGGAATGGTCTGGGTTGGAAGGGACCTTAAAGATCATCTCATTCCAATCCTCTGCCCTTTGGATCTACTGATACAATCAATTGGTTCCCCAATTAACCTTGCTGTGTCGTAGATTTTTCTCCATTCTCTTGTTCCTTTTCCTACTGATTCTGAAAATAATTGGTTTTCATTTGGTTATTATATACAATTCAGGGAAAAGGGCATAGCCTAAAGGGAACTTTGTAAAATAGCATCATTTGGATTCCTGTTGGTATATTTAGCCATGTTAATAGTTTGTGTTTTAGTTGTATGTATTTTCTTGAAAGGCCTATCACAAGCAGAATGATGGGAGAACCCAGACAATAATAGGGGAAAACCACTGGGAAGTTTATTCTTTTTTATCTCTTTCTCTGTTGGGCATTAACCAAGTAATTTTTCTACTAAGCTGTTAGTATTTCAGAAGTTAAGGCAGAAGATGTCTGAGAAATATTTCAGACAGATAATAGAGTTTTGTCAGCATATCCTCTAAGGTGTTTACAGTACAAATTGGACAGTCCATTCAGAGAAAAGGCAAGATTGAGTTGTAATTTAAGAGTGTGAAAAAGATAAATTTGGAGATACCTTCTTTTAATAGCCCTTGCACTAATGATAGAGTCTTAGGAAATCTTTTGGGTGGATTAAAACCCCTTACAGTTTGGACATACATGAGGAAAAGTCTTTATTAGTTCAGTTTTGCATGAAATGCAGTAGTTAATATCTCTCAAAGTTGTCTCATGCATTTTCAGTCCCATAATACTTTAAGCCATTTGTCTCTGCTAGTGCTGATAGTGCAGTGGATGTGAAGGAAAGATAATCACTCTTGGGCTCTTCAAAATAACAGAATGAGAAAAGAGGATTGATATGAAAATAATGGGCATATTAACATTCCCAGGGTTTACAGCTTTGTTCAGTCCATTTGACCAGCAATGACCAATTAATTCATCACCGCCATGTAAGTCACTCACAAAGACAGTCTGTGCTTCTCTGCTGTGTCTTAGAAATCCAGCTATTTACTTACTATTTCTTCAGTACTTTTAAGGATAATGCTGCTGACAAAGGAATCTACTACTGGGTTTCTCACTTTTTTTGTTTTTTTTTAAGATCTGGACAAGTTCCCAGATAAAACATCTGTTCTTCTAATTTACGCATCAAAACCTCAGTCTGACCAGCATGGCAGTCTTGGCAACTACACTTATCCACAAGGCACAGACAGATCTCCTTCTCTGTCTGTGCAAATCCTGCAGCTGATACACCATTTCTGGTTAGGAAGGACCCTGTTCAAAACAAGTCAAGTAAAACATCCTGTATGTGAAATAGAGCATTTTTGTAGCATTGCTCTGGTTTTTCAGTGAGTGCTTTAAATTGTATCCAAAAGGGGGAGGCAGAGCAATCACACACCGGGATGTCAGTGACCCACCTGCTTTGGAGAACTGCTGGGAGTGCTGCAGAAAAATCTCTGACCACAGCAAATGCACGTTTAGGGATTTACTGAAAAGTTGTGCACATAAGCAAGGATTTGAAACAGTGCTATTCCTCAATGTCTATGATTACATCAACAATCACCTCCTAGAAAGTGCTAAAATAGGGCCTATAAACCCAACCCTGTTGGTTTGCTGTTCTCTCTGACTTTTCCCCTGCCTGTGTTTTCTCTTGTTTGCTTCACTGCTAAATGCTGATGAGGGGTTAGCTTAAAAGCAAGGGCTCCTCTAGGGGTTACAGCTTCCTGTGCTGAAAACCCAACTCCCACATTCCCAGTGCCCTGACTGATGTCATGGAGGGCTTGGTCCTAAGCTCATTTAATTCTGCCTGATTTATGTGGTAATGTTTATCAAAGTCTGAGTAGGTGAGAAATCCATAGAACCAAGCTTGGGCAATGATGATCCAATTATCTTTGGATCAACTAACACCATCAGTTGCTTCCCCAGTTAACCTTGCTGTGTTCATAGCTCTTTTCTATTCTCTTGTTCCTTTTAAAGCTGATTCAGAAAATAATTGTTCACTTGCATATTATGTACAGTTGAGGGGGGAAAAAAAGCATAGCCCAAAGACTACTTTACATGAATTATAGAATAACAGAATCATAGAATATACTAAGTTGGAAAGGACTCATTTCAAAGAAAAATTGGGTCCAATTCCCAGCCCTGCACAGGACACCCCAAGAATCCCACTATGTGCCTGAGAGAATTATCCAAATGCTCCTTCGAGTCTGTCAGGCCTGATGCTGTGACCACTTCCCTAGGGAGCCTGTTCCAGTGCCCAAACTTTTCCTGATATCCAACCTAAATCTCATAAATATCATCATTATTTTTCGCATCTCCAGTGGTCTTGGTAAATTCTGGGATAAATTCACAGTTATGAGTTATTTTTTACTGCATATTTGTTTATGAGCATCAAATGAATTTTGCTGATTAATATTTTCAGAATTAAGGGAAGAAAACTGTACAGTTCAGAGTCAAAAGAAAATATTTTGACCATTGTTTTATTATAAAAGAAAGCTATTTCAAATAGGTTGGATTTTTTCTCCCAAGTAACAATACAACAATATTTACACATGTGCAAACTGATTTGAACTCTAAATCTGACTTTTCCTGGGAGGGAGAAAAATAAAAGAAAAATAAAAAAACTTTTTATGAAAAACTTTTTATCCAGTGCTAGTATTGATTAATCTACTGGCATAGATTTTGCTTCAGAAGAAAGAGCATTGAAATATTTTATTAAACACGCAATCAAAAGACCAGACAGATTGCATTAAGTTTCTTTCAAACAAAGCTATTGTACTGGAGAAATTGCCAAAATTTAGGCTTATTATTCCCAAGGGTAGCTCTGATAGCATGTTGGAGAGTTATTTTAATCCTCAGTGAATGAAAGTTCGAGACATGAACAGGATTGAGTAAATTTGTTGTTTGGAGTATTTTGTTGTAAGTTGTTAACTCTAGTGCATTACTCTGTAAAGACTGTTATTCTTGGTAATATCCAATCCCTTATGGTACATTGCACAGTTTAACTGTGGATCATGCTGTTTGTCCAGAAAGAGAAATGAAAAGTAGGAAAAGCAAGGAGAGAGGGGCTGAGGTCACAGCCAAGTGCAGTAGATAATGTGTTGTGCAAGGGGTGTGTGCAAGTCCTTGGAGGAAACTTGACAGCTTTCAAAAGTATTTCAACTCCAGATTGCCTGACAACAAAGGTACCTCTACTACACCACAAGAGCTTGGGATTTTGCAATAGAGAGAAATAACAGACACATGGAAATAAGGAATGTTTGTTTTGTTATGGAGTCCCAGTTGCCTTTTAAGAAGGCAAAGAGCACATGGTGTGATGGGCCATCAGTCTGTGAGTGCTCAAGGGGACCACTGACTATTAAGAGAGAACAGCATAAGAGTCTGGCACTGTCCTTTATTCCCCATTACAGTTATTTCTAAAATTTTGATTATGAAAATTATGATCTAAGGATGAACTCCCAAAGGTTAACAGCTTTTCCTCCAAGACAGTCTCCATCAGTAACTGCCCAGGATTCAGTCCAAGGATTCTTGAATATTGGAACAGCACCCACTGATTTAAAAGCAGATATTACTCTACTGAAGAGGATCATTTGTAAACTGTAGGTCTGCCTCTCAAACTTTGTTTCAGCTCTGCCTACATTAAATTGCTTTTAACTAAAGAGACCATGTAGAGGGACTGCCTTTCATCCAACATGACGATATGAGCTCATTCATTGAGTGTCCTATTTGCTGCCAAAGGTTTCTGCACAAATATCCTCCAGTGGATTACTTTCTGGAGGAAGCTGGCTATGGTCTGTCCTCTCATCAGATGAGAATTCATGTTCCTTTTAGGCTGTTTTCTGTCTTTCCCAAGCTGTACCTATGCTGTTGACTTTGGTGTATTGATAAACTCAGAGGTAAAAGACCCCTGAACAAATCACAACCTTACAAAAGATCCTTCCTTGACTTTAAATACTGCAGTCATCTTTAAAGCTGAATTCAGACTGGATTACTGACTCAAAGCAAAAAGAGCCCAAATTTTACATGATACATTTTGATATTTCCATGAATTTCAAAACTTCTACAGAAAAATGTACACATGAAAAAGGATGGTCAGGCAGAGCACAGACATCTCCCATGAGAATTGCACAAGGTTGTGACCAACAGCCTGGACTTTCTGCATCCTAAGACCAGTTAGCCACTCTGCTTGTGCCTCCACAGAACTGGTTCATGCACCATCAGCTTTAGACCTCATTAGAGAAGTGCAAGGTGATAGGCTCTTCCTGGATGTAATTTTTGAAATATATCATAATGTACAGCTCTTATAACAGATTTTAGAGTGCGTCCTCATCCCTGTCTGCACTGGCCATGCCAGTACATGAACTTGTTCTTGCTGTCAGCAGGGGATTCAGGGTATTTTACACACAGCCACCAAGCACCAGGCTGCTGGATGAACATCTCACTACTGAGGTCATTGGCTTTTACCCTCCAGCTCCTGTCTCACTGTGCTCTGCTTTACCCTGAGGCTGCTGCAAGCAAAAAGGAAACAATGGGTATTGAGACAACCTCCTGCTGTGCTGCTCCTTTTAGACCAGTTTCAGAGCACTCACTGAAACCACCTGAATAATTCTGGGTACCTTTGCTATCATCAGAACGTTTTTATATTGAACAGAATGAGAAAATAACTTCCTTTTTTCAGCACTTTAATTAACATTTATAAATAGTTTTTGCATTTAAAGATACTATTATTGAATGGGTTGAATACCTCTTTGTAATATTCCTGCTCTTAATATTTCTAGTTGTACCCTTTTAGCAGTATATAAAAATGGACTAGAAGTGACTTCTTGGATCATTAAGTCTAATCCCTCTGCAAAAGTATAAAATAAACTTTTTCATAAGCCTATCAAGTTCTGTGTTAAAGATAATAAGGATTTTTGCCTCCTGTACACCATTTAGAAGAATCCTGAACATATAAGCTCTTCTTGCTGGAAACCTGCTAATATCTGGCCTAAGTTTGTTCAAATCCACCTAAAACTTCTGGCATTTTCCTCAATGGTTTCTCAGTATTTATTTGGAAATAATGACCTTCAGTGGTTTGGCTAGATTTGGCAAATGTTCATAGTATTTTCTTACAAATTAAGCTCTCTTAAAAAGAAATTCCTCTTGCCTGTTTCAGTTTTCCTTTGTAGGCGAGATCATTGAGTTTGGCTGCTGAGATCACTAAATAAAGAAACCCAAAATTATCACTTTGTCATCTTGCTGTTTAAACTCTTTTTAGATCTTTGGTTTTGCAGTGACTCTTAGTCATCAAAAAATATATTAAGATTTTAATCTTTATTTCTTAAACTAATTGCCTTTTTTAAATGGCTGATCTATCCATGCCTGCTTTAAACCTGATGATTCTTCCATCAGCCCTGGTAGGACATGTGCAGCTTGGAAGTCCTTATTCCAGGTGGGCTTTCACCTGAGCTTTCTTGGAGAGCAGTTCTGGCTTTGATGCTTTGTGATCTCTAAATTGATATATATTGTAAATACATGTGCAGTTTGCTGCTTTAAGCACTCCTGCATAACATTCTGTGTTTGTTTCATCCTTAATAGAAGCACACACTAATTACTTTTCTCTACAATGTAAAACAGTTTTTTATTAACATGATAACTAAAAGGGGCTGGGGTGAGAGTTTGAAGTAAGTGCCAAACCTAGTTCAGCATTACATATAAACTGTAGATAAAATGTAGTGTTTAGAGCTCTGAGCTCTGACTAATATGTAAGCTAATATATAATGATGGAAAATGCACATCTGAAAGTTCACATGTGAATGTAAGTTTGTGCAGCAGATTCATAGAAAAAAGCCAGCAGGAAAACTTCAATATATGAAAGGTAAAATAAGGGCAACATAATGTTTGTTCTTCAATGGTTTTACTGTCTCTGTGGGTTCTTTTGGAGACTGTAGAATTGGTCATATATAAAGCTCTTGACTTAGCTCTTACGAGCTTGTTAAGAGCCGCCATCCAAAGCTAAGTTAGCATCCAAAAGTTCCTGTTTTCCTTGGGGTATCTGGAAGAAGGCAGAGATAAAAGTTCAATCACCTCCCCCATGGCATTTTTCTGTTCCTGACTTGGATTGTGAGCTGTTGATGGCATAAGGGATGTTGGCTTTCTTGTTGTTTGTAAAGCTCCTCTTGCTCACTTTAAAGTGAGCAAGAAATGAAAACAGTAATTGGTATAAATGTCATCTTCTTGGCAAATGTCACACGATTTGCCAACAAATGAATAGTGAACAAATGAATAAAATTGGAAGGGATTCACTGCCTCAGAATCCTCATTCTCTAAGAAGCTGTTAGGCTTTGCATATGGAGTAGCCTCACATTTCTCAGATTTTCAATTCTTTTTCAATCTTCATACATCATCATTACTACAATTAAAGTACAAACAGGTTGGCAGAAGAAGATTTGGGATCCAGAAGGGCAGTCTCACAGCTCTCTGGATTCCTGTCAGCACACTACGTTTGACCACTGGCCCTAGTGGTCATCAGTGTATTTTTCCTTGAGCTGTTGTCTGATTCTTTCTATGACTACCTTAATCCTTGCCCAACTTGGAATCTGCAATATTTTCGGGTTTACCATGGCCCAGTAAGTTAAGGTTTATTTCCTGATTTGCCTTCTTTGTATTTTTAATAAAAATCTTAACCATAGAATTGCTGGAAACAAATTTGTGATAATATTTAATATGTGCCTGTATTTTTGTTTTTTATCCCTATCTTAAATCTGTTGAGCAATCTAGTCAGTCATAAATTACTATTTAATGTTCACAAATGACCTCCAATGCACCAAAAATTATTCTGTGTTTATACAGTAATCTGTTTACTGGAGATTCTAAATTTATTGCTGGCTTTTGCTGTAGAAGCCTCAGGACATGAATGTGTTCAGTGGAAGTCTTTTTAGTGCTAATAAAAGCTATGCTTTTGTAAGATTGGGACTGATGTTTACAGTAAAGGAATTTTATTAAAGTTTTTCTTCAATTTCCAGCATCCTGTTATATGTTACATATGCAGCATTTAAAATCTGCCTTTTGGTAAATGGCATTATACATTCCAATTGCAGTCAATATTACAAACAATATACTTTGTAAGAAATTTTGCAAATTAGGTATTAAAAATACTGCATTTCATTTGATGCTGGCCAGGTTGCTGCTTTTTCCAACCATGTGTCTTCCGTATGATGCACACGCATCTTTTAAACCAGCCAAAAACTAATCTTTATTATTTGCAAAAGAGTTCTTTATTTTACCTTTGCACTGCTGAGATTTGCCAGTTATTGTTTCTAAAGCCTTTCCCTGGCAGTGAGAGGCACCAGTAACAACAGGCTGAAATTCTGATCAGTCAGGTCAGACTGTTCTACACCTCTTGCCTTGAGAATTCCCAGCTTCGTGGCCATGTGCAGGGCTCTCGTGGGGGGGAAGCTTTGGCTTCTCCAAAGCTGAGAGTAGTTTCCAGGAGAGTTCTGCTAAATTTCACATCTCCTTCAACATCCTTCATTTCAGGCACAAAACTTTCACTAGGAAAAATGATGAAACCATATCTAAGACCACCCTAAGGAATTCATCAACAAGCTTTCATTTTTGAGTTAAAGTTTGCAAAAAACTTGCACTGTGAAGACATTTCCACAGAGGTTTTCCAGCTCTAAACTAGATTAACAACAAAGACATGAATGTCAGCTAAAATATGAAATTGAAAAAGATAGTCTTTGGTGTTTGATCCCTTTCAGAGCCATGCAGTTCCATCTAATGGCACTCTTTTGAAAGAAACAGCACATGAAAACAATAAAAAGGAACTTCTTACTTGGTGCATGTTATGTTATCAAAATTAACTTTAATCTATTCCTGCTTCTTTAATATTTCAATTTTGATCATTCTCTTTTCATTAACAAGCTTATGATTGCCTCCTTATTGCTCTGCCAGAGCTCATCAGGGGTTTTACTTACAGATTTTCACTTTAGTCATTTTGTATCAGATTACTTCAACCAATGAGCCACAGATGACATTATTTATAGACATGAGCCACCAAAGTACAGTCTATTCAGAGCTCTGTATGTAGGCAGTACCAAACATGATTAGTAATCAACCCAAAATATTTTGCTTCTTTAAGTGAGTTTTCTCAGGTATACTCTCAGGTTTTCTCTGTTCTACTCCCAAATTACATATAGAAAGGTGATGCTGAGCCATTCACTTTTTAGGCACAAAGATTAATACCTTATTTGAAAGAATATTGCTTCTATCTCATGGTTTAAAGCAGTCTTTTAATATATGATAATTTAATTCTCATGAGCACCTTCTACATCTTGAGAGGTGGGGCAGTAAATATCATGGACATGAGAAAAGCATTCCTGCTCATTGCAGGGGGTTGGACTCAATGATGTGTTAAAGGTCCCTTCCAACTGAAACTATTCTATGATGTCTCTGATCTGTATATTCATTCTAAGCTGTTTAACCAGCTACAGCACAGAGATATCTAAAATAAATAAATAAATAGTAAATATAGCATGATAGATTTCATTACATTAATGAAGCACAATTATCAGGAAACATTTCTAAAGACTTGTGTTACTAAATCTTTGTGAAATAGCAGGGGCAGAAAGATTAACAAGTTTTCAAATTAGTTTAAGAGAGAATTATCAAGCCTTCTTTTTGTTATCAATTACTGCATTTATGTTTTCTGCTTTCACAATTAAATCCTAAAAGATTCATTGCAAGTAAATACAGAATGTTCAGTAACTGAAGTTTTTGAAAAAAATCAAAATTTCTGGCACTTCCTACTCCAACTAGTGGTTAAAAAAAAATCTTGTACTGTATCACAGCAGTCAGTGTAAAATTGCCACCTCTATGAAATCAAATATTGCAATTAGATAAAGTACTTACACTGTGGGGGTTTTATTGTTCTTGGATTAGCTCTTAACTTTGTAGAATTATCTGTGTAGCTTTTGCTCAGTTTGCACTCGACTCCCTGCTGAGATATTTTTTAACATTGGAACATTTTGAGAAAGTGGAAATAGAAATAAGCTCAAAATGAAAACAAGCTTCAGCTTTAAGTATTGAATAAATGTGTTCTGGAGTCTTCTGACAAAATGGTTTTCCTGTCAATTCAACAAAGCATTTTCTGGCAATGTAAAGAATAGTTCTTGACAAGAAAGTCTCTCACCTCAGAAATGTGAGTAGGATGATAAAGAGACCTTGAATGTAGAACGTGAAAAAGAGAGGTTCAAGCCTTGTCACTCAGGTAGAGTAGTCTCCTGGATCTTTTGATGAGTGGTTATTGACTCCTCTTTTCCTGAAAGTCTGGAGATTTTATTCCTTTCCTTTGGCGTTAATTGCAGAAGAGATTTGATCTCTTCATTAATTATGCCAAATTCACCCAGTAGCCTGATGGTTATGGCACTCAGCTGGCACTCAAGATTAACTGAGTCTCTACTGCTGTTGTCAATAAAATCCACTCTCATGACTTTCCAGTACGCCTTTGAGAAGTCAGTCAAATCAGGATGGTGCTGTCATCACCTCCCATCTTCATGGAATGACAAATTTATTTTATGTTAAGCTTGTGAAGAGAGTCAGTAGCATACAGACAGCTCCAACTGACTCGAGTATTCAATTATCATTTGCACCTAGAGAAAACAAAAAATTATCTTTCACACAGAATCCCACAGAATCACTAGGCTGGAAGAGACCTTCCAGGTCATCGAGTCCAGCCCAGCCCTAACACCTCAACTAGACAATGGCATTATTTCATTATTATCCTGGAGACAGAGTATGAATTGCTCCTGGAGAAGTGTTGAGTCATACTTTTTCTCCTCTTTTCATTATTTGGAAGTGATCTAGCATTTAATATTTTATTTCTGAAATTATAGCTATTAAACACACTGTATTACAATTTGTGAAAGATGAAATCCTTTGCCTGGGTGTTCACTGGTTTCTGAAAATGCCAGCTACTAAAAAACATCCCCTGTCTTCTTTATTTTCCATTTCCTGGGACAGTATTTTTAATAAGCAATAACATTGCAAAGTAGACTTTCCCAATAGCCCTCAAGTTACCTTTTTTCTGAAGATATGAAGAACAGGCAATTTCTATCATTATCTCTCTGCATACTTTTCCAGGGTTAGCAGATGCTTCAGAGTGTTCTGAGGACTTGCTACCACACCTGCAGGATTCAGGAAAAGAAAAAGGTCACAATTCTTGTGAACACTTAATGATGTGATCACTCTAATTACTGCAGTGTTTTGCTTATGTTTAACTCCAGCAGCAAAACTTGTCATGATATAAACATTCTCTGACAGTCACTGTGCTTTTCTCCTGTCCAGGTCTTCATTCGAAAAGAAATTGTTTTGTCCCTTAGTGAGGTTTATGTTATCTCACACATCTGAATGAAAACTCTCCTATACAATGTCATGCAATTTTAAAATAAAGAATGATTTTGTACCTAGAGGATTTTTTACAACTGTGTCAAATCTAAAAGCTATGTTAATTTTCAAAAAAGAAAGGAAAATATATCCAAGGGCTAAAAACATCCTGTACATTTCATTGAAATCTCATTTTCACTGTATTTTTTTTTTTTGTCCTTCAAACCTAAACTCTTGTGCAGCCAATTTTTTAAGGGGGTCATGGAAGGATGGTCACAAGTTTTGATTTGGATTAGAAAATTTTTCTACTACAACCATAGTTCTGACCCAGACTGAATCAATAGTCTGCAATTTTTCAAGTAGAACTCTACTAGAAAACAATACTTTTGTAGAGGTCTTGCTGTACGTGTCTGAAGTATTGAAGTTACGTCACTTCTGCAAGTAAATCTTTACAAACTTTTTATTAACATTGTTCGCATTCAAATTCACGTATTTTGTTCAGAATTAACATTCAGCCTGCCACCAGTAGAGCCTTATGACTTCAGATTCTCTTGCAATTTTGTCAATTTTTCTTCTCTTTCCCCTTTTTTTTCTCCTTTCACTGGCAAAAATGTTGAGCTTTTCAATTTTTTTTTTGCTTACTAATATTAGAAAGAAACAATAGACTCTGCTTATTTTTGTTACTGCAACTGCTGCTGTCAGGAAATGTTCTTTAATATGTATGGGGAGTGAGAGTTGGGAATGTGGCTTCACTGATTTATCTGGCCTCTAGCTTTGATCACCACACAATCCATCTTCTGTTATGAAACAAAACAAACCATTCTAATTAGATGGTTGTTACAAGCAGTGATCCTCAACTGTGGAAAACTAATTAACCTTAGTAGTAAAACATAATGTGAGTTTTTTGTTCATTTTTTTAATGAGTTGAGAAGTCAGGTGAACAGAGTTGATTAAAAGTAGATGAAAACATTAATGAAGACTCAAACCTGCTCCTCTCACCTTGCATCCAGTCCCTTGCCTTGCAATTCAGCAGATAAAAAGACAGGAAACTTACACATCCTCTGCTGCTTCTTTCCTCTTTTTTATAAATTCTGAATTCGTATCTTATTGGCATTTAAATAGATGATTCATGTTGAAAAAAAGGACACTTTATAGTTTTGTTGCGTAAATTATTCTGTCCATTATTCATTGCTCTATATTGTAATGTGTGTGCCATTATTCTGGAGAGCTTTAAATCTCTTTCAAGTCCTTTGACAGATTTTTGTAGTCTTAGCTACCCCAGATTACCCAGAGCCCAAGACTGCCAAGCTGAATTACACCACAGTCTTTCCTGCTTAGCACCTCATCCATAGTTAAATTGGATATTAATAATATCATAGTTAATTTCTTGAGCCTCTATGTTTTATCAGTGTATAAATTTTTCATTTGCAACAACACTTTATCTTAGCTCAGAAGTCTGGGGGTTTTGTTAATTAGTTCCTTTATTAGTTCAGGAATTTTTTTCTTCATTTTGAACCAGATGCCTGTGTAACAGGTTCATAGTCCTTTTTGAACTCATATGGATGAAACACAGGAGCTTTTTCATTCCATAATGAATCTCACCCAGCCCTGTGCAGCAGACCAGAAATGTGAGTGCTGAAACAGAAACCTCACAGCCAAGGAGAGTTCTGCTCTGACACTGACACCTCAGGATCACCATCACAATGACATAAACTGGCTGCAGATGCTTGTCAGGAAATACAAGCTGAAGTTTCAGTGTTGCTGATATTCAGTGTTCAGAGGGCCCCCTGCTAGAATCTGAAAGTTAGAGAAAAAATGAGGATCAGTAGAGACTGAATCTGAAGCACAGTTATCAATACAGAAAAACAGCCTTGCAGCTGCTGTCATGCAACCTTCAGAGGAAGATTGAACCAACCTCTGGCTTCCTTTAGATGGAAGGAAATGGCTCATGAAGAAAGTATCTCAGAGCACGTAAATTAGTTTTCAGCTCTGGAAAGAAACTAACTCATATTTTGTGTTTTACCTTTGCAAATATGTCCTGCCCTCACCAAAAGTATTATTTACTAATTAGCCCTAAATGTAAAAGTGCATTTGTACCCTAAGTAGTGTACAGACTGAAAATAAGAGAAAAATAGATTGTAAACAAATGAAATGGGAGAATAATTGCTTATATAATTTGGAAGAATTTTAGGAAGATATAGGACATAGCTAAATTCATGATTGCCTTTTGGGCATTGTGGAAAGCAGAAAGAGAATGTGCTCTGGTTTGCAGCTGGGAGAGGATATGGTTAAAGAACAAGTCCAGATAACAAATGTTAAAAACAGGGAAACAGCAGCTGAAAAAGGAAAATGATGTGAGAAGAAATACAGGATATTTGGTCTTGATGTAGTGAGCTTCTAATGTGGACAAGATGTTCCTGAGAGGAAATAGCAGCAACAGTGCAAAGAGATAGAAGGATGAACGAGAGAGGACACCTATAAAGTTTCTCAGACTTCCAAGGACTCAAGTGTAGAAGGGTAAGAAGACTTAACTATTACTTGGAAAAGCACCAAAATGACATTGAGATACCATTTAGAGAGAATATAATTAACGTGATACATCTTAGCAGAGAGGAGAGGAACAGACAGAAGTAGATGAAGAAATAACTGCTTCTCCAAGGGGCATAATTTTTGAGGTTGAATGAAGCAGAAGAAAATTTCAGAAGTAGGAGGGAAAAAGCATGAGGAAAAGGAAATTGAGGGGGAGGAGGTCAGAGCAAAGCAGTCAGGCAAAAAGACTGGAATCAAAGTGGTTAAATACAACAATGAGTAAGAAAGAACACTGCCATTTTTTCAAAATTTTATACAGTTTTCCTTAAAAAAGCTGACCAGATCCTGAGAAAATAGGGCTAGAGGAGAAAGTCAGCTAAGCCTGTCAGGCAGAAGGTAGACTACAGTCTGTAGGATTTGAGAAAAGTGTTTTTTGAAGAAATGCAACATCATCTGGGGAAAAATAATAGCATTAATTTACAGTGAGAAAGAATTAATGTAGTCCCTAGTTTTCTATCACAGCAGCAGAGAAACTATGGAAAGAATAAAAATGGAATCCAAGGAATCAATAGTGAGTAGCTGAAGTGAAATTTGGGTGACAAGAAGTGATGAAAAGTAAGATGGCACATCTCAAGCCAACACCCAAAACTGATTCCTGAGTAATAATGCAGCAGCAAAGTATTTAATTTTATTTTCCTTTTTTACAAAACCCGTTAAATTTCCAGGTAATGTTATGCTTTCTCTCTCAATATGCCACTGACTGAGTCTTACTTTTTCACACAGTA
Source organism: Anthoscopus minutus (assembly GCA_013399455.1). NCBI lineage: Eukaryota > Metazoa > Chordata > Aves > Passeriformes > Paridae > Anthoscopus > Anthoscopus minutus. Next base: position 18,861 of record VWYI01051104.1, read on the forward strand.
AAATCAGCTTTTGAGGAAACAGCTATAAAGTGCTGAAACTATCAGAAGTATAAATGAGTAGCTACATTGCCTTTTAACACCACTTCAACCTCAGTAGTAGAGGGGGGCCTATGAGCTACGTGGTCAAAGAATGTGGGAAGAAGGTTTGGTTTGTAATGCCTGGGTGCTGGGCTTCATCATTCAAGGTCACAGCAAAGTGAGACCTTAAACACTCAGTGGAAGTACCTCATGAAATTTATATCTTGCAGTTTTTGCAAGTATGTCAGCGGAATTCATCTTCAAACTTTACCCAAAGGTGTGTTTCACCATGTGCTGTCCCTACACTGGATCATGTGCATTCAGTTTGTATCATAAATTAATGTGATTATGTAAATCCTGTCCATCAGTTGGGACCTTCCTGAAGCTGTAGTCACCTTTCATTAAGACACAGCCTGATATAAGATGGGTTAATGCTTCTGATGGCCTCATTTGAGAAGCTGGAAATGGTATAGATATTATGATCTCCATCTCCAGCATCCAATAACCAGACAGACAGCACTGAATACGGTGAGAAATTCAGCAGAATGTTTAGATATTTTTAGTACTGAGCTCTATAAATCAGCAGTGCTGAATAAGCAACAGGGGCATTAGCCTATTTAGATGCTAAAAAGGATGGGATTTTAAAATTACTCAGCTCCTTATAGTATTTATAACTGGTTTAGTTTGCATGCACTTCACTAACATTCATTTTATTCTGACACAGGAAACTGCATTCTGATTATTTCCCCGAACCTGTCTTGAATAGTAGATTTTGACTACACTCTGGAGATGGCTTTGGGATTGATTATTTTTTTAATTGTCTGTTGTTTGACAAGCCAATTCTATTCAGAAATCACACATGAATTCTTAGGTAATCGATGCTAATTGTAAAAATCCTCAGCAGCTTAATTTTCTGTAGCTTTCTTGAGAATTTAATAAGCCTGTCTCAAAATAAAATGTGTCCAAAGGGGCAAATATTTTGCTAGCACAGCTTGTAACTGATTGTTTGAACCATGGCGCCAAGTATTCACAGACCGGGTGTACTGTGCAGTCATTTTTAAACAGAAACATTTGATTTAGTGCCTTAAGGGCAAGAATTTTCACTATATTTTTAAAATTCATTTACTTTCTCATCCCTACCAGCAAAATGTCTTTTTTTTTTTTTTCTGAGGATTGCATGTTATCTGCCTTAGGATAAGCAAAAGTAACATAATGAAGCAGAACACAGCCGAGCTGTCTGAGGATGCTTTGGGGGGGCAGCATTGACTTTTCTCCCTTGCAGTTGCAAAGTAACAATAAGATCTCTGAAATGTTTGATTCAGGAAAAAAACCACAACAACCAGCCAAACTCTCACATTTTGGGCAGTAGGGCCTTTTGGAATGTAGAATTAAAGGTTGTGTTGCACATGACGGAATAAATAAGGCTGGGTTATAAACTGAACCAAAGGACATGGAGAGGAGCAAGAACCCAGGGTGGGTCTGTCGCCTCTTTCTGCCCATTTGTTCCATCAGTTCCATTCTGCCAAACTGCTGAATGTCTGGGGAGACATGGGACATCAGAGCTTTGATGGTGCTAAACTTCACAGATCTCTGCATTTGGCCAAGACTGAGGATGGTTTGAAAGTTCTTCTGTTCTCAGCATCGGAGAGATTCATCAGTCATGCTGGAGCTTTAAAGTATTGTTAAATGCTGCCAAGAAATCTGCCTTGAATTTTAGCCTTACTAAGCAACCTGCACCTGTGTTTGCACGGGGTTCAACACTGGAACTAGAAATATGAGCTGGAGCAGGGAAATGGTGGAAAATTACTGCTCTGCCAGGTTGGGTGAAAACAGTTTTGAACTTGTCTAATTGCTTGAAACAGGGCATAGTGACAGAGGATCAGTTTTCCTCCCCCAAACAACTTGACTGCTCAGATTAATCTTACAGCCACAATCAGCAATTCAACTTCCTTGGTTCTGCCAGCAGGAGGAGGCAGACCTGATCAATGCATTATTATAATATCATGGTAATCAGATACTGGATAAAAAAAGCTTCTTCTATCCTTTTAAAATGCATTCTTCTTTGATAATTGGGGGAAAACCAATAAGCTGTACTAGGAAAGAAAGAGGGCCAGTGCCAAAATAAAGGTACTACATTTGCTGCACACCTCACCTTGAAGTGCTTGGTGCCAAGTTCTTGCATCTCATCCAGCATGTGAAATCCAGGACTGGAGATCACTGTAAACTGAGGAGTGGTGACTAAGGTTTCAGGTTTAATTACAAACTTCATGCTATCTCCCCTCTTTCTTTGAAATTCAAGGCATTTCATTTTATTTTTATATAGATTGGTGTCTGAGATTCCTTTTTATGTTAGTGGGAAAATAACGATGAAAAGGAAAATAATTCTGTTATGAAAATTCATGAGAACAGACAGAGTTTAGAAGCTCTGTTATTTATTCAGGAGAGCACAATGACTTTTAAGAACACTGGGATTTTATGTTTGTGTGGATTTTTTGGTTTGGTTCTTTTCCTTTGTGTCCTTTGCCTGTTTTCAAACCTGTGCAGCTGTTGAGCATATGTATTAGATCTAAAAGTTGAAAATCATTCAGAATTTAGATTTAAAAAGTAATTTCCTATAAGTGCAATAATCTCTTAGCTAAGACTGTAAGTGGAACTTTCAATTTTTATGTATTGAAGTGCTCAAAGGCAGAAATCCCTGTGCTTCTCTAATGGCCTTAATAAACAATCTTATAATTTTTAGTCCAGGAATAAGTAAAGCCAGAACTAACATTTCAGAAGGATACTTGTACTGAGACCCTGAGACTGTGCAGAGTGAGTTGTCCTGGCAGTTTAAGAGTATTTATATTTAAATGATGTATTATATCTGTTTAGACACAGACCTTGTTGCTTTCTGAGCAGTCTTGCTCAAGCAGTTGCATTTGAGGTTCTCTAACTGGTGTTGCTGGATCTCAGAAGTCACCTGCAGCAGCTGCATCACCTCAGTCAAACTCACTAGAGTTTTTCTGGCTTTCTAGGTCCTCAGAATCTGTGTCAGCTTTTCCAAGTCATTTCTTCCTTTAAAACACAGAGAAAGTTAAAAAATGAACAATTCCTTCATCTTGCAGAACCGATAACTCTGAGGACCCTGGGCCTCCAGGCCCTTTGTTCTCTTTCCAGAGCTGGTTGCCAGCTGGACCTAGTGGGATCCATGCAAGAATCTTCAGGGCATTTCCCCTGCAAGATGTGTCAGGGCACCCCCAAGAAACCTTGTAGGTTTCTTTTAGAACCTACACTGTACAACATCTTTCAACCTTCCCTACATCCAGCTGACAAGTTCTGGAACGTTGTTTCCTCCCTGCTTATTTTATAATGTCTTTTTACTGGTGGTAAGAAATAGAGGCTGGACTCTTCCTATTCCCTTGGAAATACATGCTTTTCATTTCACTGGAATAGCACCTGGTACTTTCACTTCAACAGTTGAGATTTTTGCTTTAAGTCTTCCCTAAATTTGTCATCTCTAACTCTGTCTTCTGAGTACCAGCTGCTTTCTGGGAACACTCCATGGCTACTGGTTCCCTCTGGACAGACATAATTCCCATTATAAAGTCATCAATGACATTGTTTGAAAGAATAGCAAGTAAATAGAATATCCATTTTCTGTGGAGGCCAATCTTAAACTAGTTTCATTCTGCCAGAAGAGTCCCCAGCCATCACCAAGCCCCATTAAAACCTTTGCACATCTACCAGTGAGAAGTAGTCTTTTTATGTCTTAAGATTGTTTTAAGCCAGATCTGCTGGGGAGAAGATATGAAGGCAGCAAGAGAAAGCAAAATCTGTTAGGGGAAATTATTTCATTGAATATTGAAATCAGGGAAAGTTGTACTTAGTACCACCATCAGGATGATGCTGAAATGCAAGGCTGCATGTTATTATTCTTTGGATCTGAAAGTGTAAAACCCAGGTAGAGAAATTGCTGTAATCTTATGTCTGTTCTCATTTTACAGTATTTGTGTTAAATAAAGAGTCTGTATCAGATTCAACAGCATAGTACCTTTTTTTTTCAAGGTTATATATGTGGACTATTTTCTTCACAAATCTTGACTGGTAGTGGCTCAAGGTATACACAGCTCTTGAGAAAAATATGAAAGGTTCTAGAAATGATGCTAAGTTCTTCACTCTAACAGAATATCAAACTGATACAAAGAGACAAGAGGACGTTGCTATTTATACTGGTAAATTTAAGGTTTGTCATTCTTTTCCTCGAGAACAAGAGAAACAACTTACGCAAAGGAAAGATAAAAACAGGCAGGCACTGCTGGCTGTATCTTCAGTGTGATAAGCTTCCTTCAGGGAGACATGAAAAAACTATGTATAAGGCATGATGATGGTACAGACAGCACATTTTAAACTGTTCTTACTGTGAACTGTTCCAGCTTCAGGAAGCCATTCAAGTTTGCTCTCAGAGCTCTTTCCAGCTGCTGGTACCAGCTCTGGTGCACTGAACTTTTCAATTGTTTTAATAGAGCTTAAAATAGTTCTGTATGACTTAGGAATTTTGGTTTGATTTAAGGTCCAGAAAAAAAAAAAAGATAGATGAAGTTAATCATAATCTTGAGGAATGTCTCTGTAAGAGCTGTAATTGAAAACTCCAGTGCACAGCTCACAAACCCTAAAGAAAGGTTTACCTGGAGAATCCTGGCAGTGGGTCCCTCCTGTGGGTGCCTAACTCAAATCTGCCTTCCAGGGAACCAGCAAACCCCAAGGATGGTGACATGGCTGTTGCTTCATGGAAGTCTCTGGAACAGACTGTTGGGCAGAGATGGCCTTTGCTGCCATCAGCTCAGCTAGGAGTGGCAATGTCAATAAAAGTTCAGCAACACCAGTTTATCTCCATGAAATAATTTGGTTTTATCAAGTCAGTATTTTGTACCTAAGGCCTGTTCTATTAAAAAAAAAAACAACAACCAACCAGCTCAATACTGTTCAAATAGGACCTTAAATAAGTAGTGGTATGATTTTAAGCCTATAAGACACAATAGGTATAAGTAATTTACAACATTAATTAACCCAAATTATATGGTTGTGTAACATCACTGAAACAGCAAGTTAAAGAACAAGAAGAGGCAGTACCAATCCCACTATTTGTTTACCTGATACTTTCTGTCAGAAGACATTATGTAACTTTTGAGAAACTATCTGCTGTTATTTGCAGCACACCTTTGAAAACTCATGTAACAAAAACTCCTTTGGGTAAAGTTTCTTTTTCTTGACCAATAAAATTAATGAATAAGTTCTAAAGTCCTAAGGAGAAACTTCTCTTTATTGTCTGTGTCATCCTAAAAGTTTGTCAGGACTTTCAAAACAGCAGCCTAAATCCATCAATGCTTAATCTGCTAAGTTATTGTATGTGCATTTGGGAATAACTGATCTTGAAATAGAGTAACATTCTCTTGATATTGTTCATTTTTTCATAATAAAAAGTCTGAACATGTGTCAAATATAAAATTAAATGTGAATAAATCAAACTATAAATGTTAAGAAACAAATTATAATTTTTTTTTGTGCAAGTGCCTTTATTTTTACCCCTGGCTTTGCCAGAGGTTATGTCCATATGCTCTTCCTTACTGTTCCTGAGAAAATTGTATCAGAAAGATACAGAGATTCCCTAAATAGCTCAGCCCATGTGATCTAGTCAAGGGTAGGTCAGGAATTAAGGCTTTGCATTTTTGTGTTTGGTTGCTGGTTTGTTTGGTTTTTTTAAATCTGAGTCAATTTCAGATTTTTGTTTAACAAACTTTTGCTGAATCAAAGGCACAATTCAAACTCCCCAGCAGGCTCTCAGTGCCCAGAACAGATGCTCCCAGCCAGGCTGGGCCAGGGCTGGGTGATTCCCTCCTTAGGGCTGCCAGCTGCACCCAGCTGGGGCTGAGCTTCTGGCTCCCCAGGGTGCACCTGGAAGCCATAAAACCTTGAGTGGAGCCACTTTTTCTCGAGCTTCTGAGGTCCTTTTTGCATGGCTGAGGCTTTGTGCTCAGAAGCCGAGTGCTGACGTGCAGGTGTCAGTGGCTTTGTGGCTCTGGCTGCCCTGAGGTGTCATGGACCATCCTGCCATCTGGCTGGTGGCACTGCAGAGCCTCAGGCACTGTCCCTGCCCCTGTGCAAGCCCAGCAGATGTCAGCTCCCTGGATTGTCACAGCGTGTGCTGGGCAGTGTGGCTGCATAAAGAATCATGAACTTCAGTCACTGTGCACTTTCCCTGTGAACTGTGAATGTTTTAAACTGTTGAAATTTCTTTATGTAACAAAATACCAGGAGGCTGAATTCTGTAAAACTTACCAACTCCGTAATTCTTCTGCCTTTTGGTGCATTGGCTCACCAGTCTGCAAAGCAAAAGCAGGCAGGGTTTGTCTATAAGTCTTAATACTTGACCAAAACATTTATGTGTTCCAGCTTCTGGAATACTGAAAATAGTAGTAGATCCTTTCAACTCCCGAGTCTTAAAGCAGGATTAAAGTTGATTGCCAGAAAAGAAACAAAAAAAGAAAAAGGCCTAATTTGCTTTGGCCTGGCTTGCTTCTGACACATTCATTCTAAACCAAGATGATTAGCATAGCAGAGCATTCCCAAAGTATGTGAATGTGCACTTCCATTGAGAGGGGATTTGCTGGCTGGCTGCTTATGGCAGCCAATGTTCTTGTCTAGGTTTTAATTTGTTTGTTTGTATGTTTGATGTGTTGTTAGGAGTTACAGGATTGAAAGGCTTCCAAAAGTCCTATCCAGCCTCTCAAAAGATGGCTGCATAAAAATACATGTTTGTTTTTGGAAAATAGATTCCTTTTACAAGACAGGTGCTCAGCTGTGGTTTTGGTGGGAGTGTGGAACCTGAGTATCCAGTTAAAACTTTCAGCTGTTCCTTACTTGGCCAAGCTGACAAAAATTACTTTTGACTTTACTTTGACTTGTTTCAAATACAGTGGCACTTTGCACTATCGTTTTGGAAAAACACGCAGCTTGAAAAGAATATATTAATTTTTGAAAACCAGACTTTTGCAACAAAAATGGCTGCTGGGCTACCAGTTCCATGCACCTGCGGGAATGAGGGAGCTGCAGATTTCTTGCAGCATTCCCTGCCTCATTATGCACATTATATGAAGTGGGAAACTTGTTTCATTTTTGTTTCAAATTAATGAAATGCTTTGAGATCTACTCCACTGTAAATTCTTGTAATTAAACATCACTCTTTCAGAGAATAAACTTCCCTTCATTATCAAAAGAAGATCCTTAAGATGAATGTGGGGCTGAGGAAGACTAAATGTTTCCTTCATTGTCTGCAGGTGAAACACAGCAAATTTGGCTTAGGTGAAATGTTCTGGTCCCCAGCTGAGGGGACACACTAGGCTTGATGTTGTCTTCCAGGCAGCTTCTCTGAGAACAAAGCTCAGGCCTAAGGCTGTCCATGTTCTTTATACTCTCAGTAATGTGATGGAAAAGACCACCAGGTTCAATGAGCTGCTGGAACTGCTTGAAACAATCAAATTTAATTTATTTTTTATTTTTTCTTTTTTTTTTTATGTGATGATGGGAGAGTGAAAAGCACCATCAGCTCCCGAAGAATTTTCCAATAGGAATTAGCTTTGCAATATGAATCTTGAAGGAATCAAAGAAGGATTAAATAAATTAAGAGCAAGGGGGTGTCAGGCTGTGCAGAGAGGGACAAGCATCCCTGTCCTGAGTGGATTTTTCTTTTAATGTTATAGTGTAGAATACCTGGTGTAGTGTGGTCTACAAATGCTGTACAAGGTGTTTTATACTTGCCACTCAGATCCTGTGATTTTTTAGGCATCAGTCTCGCTAAGAACTGCAGTATATTTAATTTTGATGAGGTGCTCGTTAGTTCACTCGCTCCTCTCCATCCTCCACACTTCATGGCTGATGGCTTTGATGATGATGGCGCTAAATCACACACTTAAAGTTTAGCATTTCTTGGCTGTTTTTGTATAACTAACCTAAAATGTTCTTAACAATTTTTTGTATAGCAAAGGATCTATCTTTTGAGATTGTGGAAATTAAAGTCACTGAAAAGTCTGCTTTATGCTATGACTTTCTGCAGTCTCCAGAGAAAAGCACAGCCTCTTTCATATTCGTCTCCAGACTCTACAGTATCTCATCAGTATCTACAGTATAACATTCAAACATATTTTTGACTCTAAGTTTGTGCATTTCCAGAAGTACAGGGCTGTAAGTAAAGTAAATGGGGAAATTTTCATGTCAAACTGAAAAAAAAATAAAATCATGCCTTTAATCCAAAGAGCTCAAACAAATAAGATAATCATTACATTCTGATAACAAAGCAACACCAAGAGAAATCGGTTACTGTGGAAAACTTAGTTTTTACAGCCGCAACATAAGAGATCAGATCCACAGAGCTGCTTTAGGGGGTTCAGAGCCAAGTAACCACCTATCCACAGCATTTAGCACTCGCTGTAATGGTACTTTTGTGAAGCAGAATGCATCTGAAACAGGAAGTGCTGCTCTCTGCATTAAGCAGACTTCTTCCCTAACAAGGGAATTTAGTCTTAAATTCTTGGCTTCTATTTTCACAGTTTATTATATCATGATTGGATTCCTTCTGTGGACCCAATCTTCTTAATAGTGCTATTCATCTCTGGTAAAGGTTAGACTTGAGGAAAACTAGGGCCAAGATGAAAGAATAGAATTTATGTTATTTAGCAGCTGAATGTGTCATTACATCAGAGTTGGTATTGTGTAGCAAATTGCAAGCTGTAGTGAAATTGCTTTTAAAAATATCTGTATATATTTTTCTAAAACTGTGATAAAGTCATTCAGCAGCATATTGAAATGCATTTCTAGCTGAACTGTTATATCTTTTTTTTTCCTGTGGTACAAGAACAGATGGCAGTTATTTTTCTTACCAGTCTCTGCTGCGATGCTTTTGCCTTCCCTTGTAAATGTTTTCAAGTGAAAGACAAGTACACATGACCAAAATGAATCTGCATTGTAACATTGGATTGGGGTTTCTAAAGCAAACTTTTAATCAGCTTACAACATTAGGCTGGTGATAATTACTTAGCATCCTATCAGTCAAGTAGTTCATTATGACAGGAAAATGAGCTGTTAGTCAGAATCAATGGCACGTTCTCCAATAACTTTTTCAAGCAGATGTCTTTCTTCATAGGCATTTTTAATGCAATAATTGAGTATTCTATGACTTGAACACAACTGCAGTCACTTCCCAGGGGCACACATTGGTGGATTTGGAGATGCTCTCTGTGACTTGATGGCATTCCTGGGGTGACTTTGATTGATCTGAGAACCTCAGCTGATCATTCAGTAGCTGGTGTGTCAAAAGGGTTCCTTCCCCCACAGTGACAAAAGTGTTTAGTGATTCTGTACATTGTTATGAGCACGGTATAAATTGCAAATTTTTTTAAGGATTCTCTTTTAAAATCATTGCTAGCTTAGTACTAGTTTGGCAGCTCTGAGAAGGCCTGGTGAAAATGTCTCTAAATACAAACTGGTGTTCTGTTGCCTGTGTCACCAGAAATGCTGTGTAGCTCAAGAAATGCTCTATTCTGAAGTAAAATCATTTGTAGTTATAAATCTAAATGAAACCACCAAATGTTGTAAATCTAGAGCTGCCTACCAATTTATGACTTTTATATTGCCTGCTGCAATGTGCCATATTATAAAAGCATTGTTAGGAACTGTATTTAATTTACTTGCTTTAAATTATGATTTAGTAGACTTAGCAGCGCTGGGTTAATGGTTGGATTCAATGATCTTTAAAGGTCTTTTCCAACTGAAATGATTCGAAATTAATGCTGTACTGACAATCCAGCTTTATTCAGAGCAGCTCTAATTCTTCTGTTTTATACAAATTTTTCAAAAACCGTGGTGTGTCTTATTTTACAGCCTTCGACAGAAGAAAGGCAACTTGGCCCAGAAGCACTGGGCTGGAGCAGCCAACATAGCAAAGTGCAAGCCCTGCCCCGTGGCACATTCCAGCGCTGTCTGTGGCTCTGATGGACACACCTACACCTCCAAGGTAAGCTCTGCCTGGGGCCTCAGCTCCCCTCAGCACTGCTCAACCAGGATGTGGGGTGAAGATGAAACACCTCCTGTTATTAGGCAGTATTCAATTACACTCTTCGTTAATCTAGGAGTGGTTTTTATGTAAAAAGTGCTGATAAATGTAAGCTTTTCCATATTTGACAAATGGTAAGTCAGAATGCCAAATCACAATCTCATGATTTTCCTGATTCATGTTTCTCTGAATAGCCTGTTCTCTTAATGAAGTAGAACATTTTTAATATTAATGATGCAACTGAAAAAAAAAATAATAATTTGGTGAAGATTGGCTTGTTTAGACTAGAGGATTTGGGGATAATTTTTTTTTTTAAGAGCTGATCTCCAAATCATAAAATAACTTAGCAAAATCATTCTTCAGTGATAGATTTATTTTTAATAGTCTCTTTTTTCCTAGACTGCATGAGTAACATATTACAATTCATTTAGCCCATCATTTTAATAGGCTTGTGTGCCAGATGCAGCATATATGGTACCATAAAAAAATCCCCATAACCCAGTGGGGATAAATTGACTCACTGTTATACTGAAAATACGATCACCTTAGGGCTTGACTCAATAAAAGAGAATGTCTTCACAGCCATTCAGCATTCCAGATCTCCCATTAGCAAATAAAGCCTTCCATGCCTTGGATACATGTCCCAAAAACAGCACTTCAGGCACTGGAAAGCATGTTTTGGGGAATACCCTTAAGGTTCTCTTATCTTGATGCATGCAAAGTAATGTTTGACAGCCAGTAAAACTACCATTTAAAATCCAAAAATAGCCTTCAAAAAAAAAAAACAAAAACCCAACAAACAAACAGGAAAATAAAGCTATCAGGCAAAAAAATTGCTCTGCTGTGTTGTAACAACTACATTATTTTCTCGGCTGGGCTTCTTGAATTCTCCACTTATTAATGGACACAAATATTAAAATGCTGCCATGCCTTGGTAACTTCATCTGCTCTCCTGTTCTGGCTGAAGAGTTTGCATGGCCAGAAGGAGCAAATCAGAGCAGAAACTCTCATCTGTGCACACAGACTGCAGGAAAAATGGCCACATGTTGCCTGTTAAACAAGTTACTCTTTAATACTTTCTAGGAGTGTGGTTTGCAGTAATTTAGCTTTGATTTTTATGGTTAAGATGAGCTCATTTTAAAAACAACTTTTTCTGTCTGAACTCTTGAGTCCATAAGATGTTCTGTAGTAAATAGATTTCATGTTCTGTCATGGATTAACTCATTTCTGTGCATCTTACCTGCATCTCTGTTAGCTCCAAATGGGTTTTTGCCCTTTGCTATTTCTCACCATAAGATCAAACTGGTTTTCATCAGACGTGCTGCCAATGTTATAAATTCACTAAGCTATTGTGATTACAATATAAGCTTTACAGCTACAATGAAGACATTAAACATTTCCTGCTGCTGACATGTTTGACTGTCAAAAAGACACCTCCCAGAAGTTGCCTATTTGGGTTTTAGGGGTTATTTCAAAGGAGATTTTTCAAAGATTTATTCTGAAGCAACTTTGTCTCATTTTTATTTATTATATATTTTACTATCAATTGCTCCTGTCCTAGCAAAATTCAGTATTTTTTTTTAGAAGACAAATTTGGTAAATGAGCTGAAAATACTTTAGGGAGAGCATTAAAATAAAATAGTATGTGTTAGTGTCCTAACAAATAATGTTTTCATGATCAGGAATGATCATGGATGTCTGGTACCCTTTACAAAAAGAAAATACTGCTCCCCTCAAACTCACTATTAGAATTCACCAGACAATGTGTTCCCTTTTTCTTGCCTTCAAGTCACTAAAATCAAAGTTTTCTCAATAATTTTCTTTCATATGCCAGTGCTATTGGCAAGTATTATTTCTGGCCCTGCAGTGCTGCCATGTTCTCGTATTGACTGTGAAAATGCAACAAGGTGGACTGGAGTGCGGGCACTGCTTTGTGCAGGGATGTGGTTGTTGGTCCCTGGCTCTGCCGTGACGAGCTGGGCAAATGGGCAGATTCTTGCTAAGCTTGTAAACAAAACATGGAGAGAGGCCACTAAGTTTCAGAGGGAAAAAAAAAAATCTTCTGAAACTGTATATTGGGCTTCCTCTGCTGCTGGCAGCCAGGTAGGACCCGCAGACACAGCAGCAGCTGATCCATCCTGGCTGCAGGTGGGTTTGGCCTCTCCTGCAGGCACAGCAGGGGCTGAGGGGGGAGATGGGTTTTGGCTCCCCCGTTCCTGGCCTGGCAGAGCAGCATCAAAGTACTTCAGTGATGACCTGGGGCTGCCATCCTACAGCAGCAATGTTTGTACCAGGGCTGGCCCTTTCCATACTTTGAACTGTTATCTGAGGAGAGAAATGAATGAAAAGGGAAAGCCACTACAAAAGTGTGGCTGAATGATCAATTGCAGGTGAAACCCGGGTGTCAATAAATGCCCAGTAATTCACATTAAGAAAATACACACGCACTAAATATACATCTCACAGACTCTTATTTAGCCATTTGATCCTGGAATAATTCCATGTGTTTCTCAGAAAACAGTGTAGATCAAGAGGCAATAATTTATTGGCAAAATTGGGGAAAAGTCAACCAAATCAATAATGCAACAGTTATAGGGGGAAAAAAGAATGAAAGATAAACTAAAGCTCCATTTTTGTGCTTACTGGTTGATGTAGGCAGAGGTTCAGGATGTTTAACTAAGACTTGCAGTTCCACCAAAGACATGGAACCCTTCAGCCCTACAACTAATTTACTGAGAGCTAGTCAAAGGAATCTTTCACCTTTTTAATCTTCCATTGGAACATATTCAGTGGTGTTGATTTCCAACACCAAGACAAATGGTAAAATGTTAAAAATTATGAAAATGCCATGCCCACATCTTGTGCTTCAATGATTTAAGTGTCACCTAAACTACAGGAGACACAAGATAATGAGAACTTTGATGGCTCTAAAGTTGATTTAGCTTCATGTGTGGGAATTACACTGCTTAAAAAATCTCAACGCCCTTTAGGCATTAAACCTTTCTGGTTCTTTTTCTGAAATCTTTAAAACTTGATCTGGACTATTTTATCTGCTACACACATGTGCTAAAGTGGAAATTGATAAGCCTGTTGGGCTGTAATGTGTGGTGGGATTTATATTGTTCTAGTTTTGTTTTCCAGATGACAAACTAATTCTTCTAGGAAATGGGATTCTTCAGTTACATCAATAATTCAGCACTTCTGCATGACAAAATTTGAACACAGATGTGAGCTGTATGTACTCAGTCCCAGTACCCTGTTTTCAGCAACTGAAAAATAAGTGGGTTTTGAACCTCCTTGTTGCTTGTATTTCTGGAAACTTTATAAATTATCACCCTTTCCTGTGATCTTTGAACTCTTAGGAGGCTTAGGTTTAGCAAAGATTTCACTGATTTTTTTCTTTTTTTCTAGTTACTGCTTGAAATACAGGTATTTTAAAATGTACACCATCTCTCACATAATAACTTTGTACAAAGAAGTTTCCTGGGTATAACAGCTCTATTTAATATTGTGACAATACAAAGCACTTCCATAGGTTATTACAGGCAGAGTTTTCAAAGCTCTTCAAAGAACTAATGAATTAAGCTTATGAGATACATAAGCCCTATAAAGAGTTTGATGTAATTAGTTAATGTTTTTGTGAGCAACGCATTAAGAAGAATAACTTTGTAGATGTCAGTTTTACAGGAACTTTAATTAAGCTTGTTAATAAAGCAATTACCTGAACATGACGATGACTGTACTTAACTAGTCAGAAAATGAAAATTAGGATGATCTTAAATTACAAAACATACCACCTCAATGACTAATGGTCCCTTCAAAGATGGAAAGGTACATTGGCATAATTGTTATGTTTCTAATTAGGTACATTGTTGTTCTGCAAATTTTAATTAAATCATTGTGAACTAATTAAATTCATGATCATGTCTCTTTCTGTTTGAAAATGTAAAAATCACATCCTGTTGTCATAACATTAGGTAATTAATTTGATGTTAGGGGATGTACAAGAAAAAGAAAAGATTTCCAACAGTCTTGAAACAGAAGAAAAAAATAAGGACCAAAATAATGAGACACTATTAGTTAAATGTGCGCAATGTGAAGAGTGCGACATTCAATTGGGGGGGGTCTGTATGCAGAAGCACAATTAGCAAATACCTGTCAAAGTCTATAACTGTTGAGAATCAGAATCACAGAATCACCAGGTTGGAAGA
>VWYI01051122.1:0-23471 GCA_013399455.1 Anthoscopus minutus
AGGGAAATACAGGTTAGATATTAGGAAAAGGTTTTATGGAAAAAATAAGAAAGTACTGGAATGGTCTGCCTGGGGAGGTGGTGGAGTCACCATCCCTGGATGTGTTTAACAAAGGACTGGATGTGGCACTTGGTGCAAAGGTGTAGTTGTGGTGTTAGGGCATGGGTTGGACTCCATGATCTTGAAGGTCTCTTCCAACCTAATGATTCTGTTGGAATTCTGTTGGATGGGACTTTGAGTAACCTGGGACAGTGGAAAGTGTCCCTGTTTACGGCAGGGTGAAACTGGGTGATCTTTAAGGTCCCTTCCAAACCATTGTATGATTCTATGACTATTTCTTTGCAATTTTTTGCTTCAGATAGGATTTGTGCAGGCTTACAATTTTGACTTGCTATGCTAACTATGCATCATATAGCTCAAGGCTAGGGAAATATTCAGATGTAGTTTTTGTTTTTTTTTTGTTTGGCCTGTTCTGCACATTGCTATACCATAAAAATCCATTTTCTTATTATTACCAATTTTAATTCTTTTCTCTTATTATTATATTTTTTAGCTCAACAAAAATATTGCACAAATATTAGACAATAAAAGCAGCACAAAATTTAACACTGTTAAGAAAAGCAATATATACAGATAGCATTAAACTACAAAGAGCTCAGTATCATCTCTACCTGAATTTATACACCCTGTCCTAAAAGTTATGATCTGCTCACTGATGTGTTGTAATTGCCATGGGCTTCTGATGATAAAATTAACTTCCAGCCATTGTAATTTTGCATGGGTTTGTGCACTACAGGCTTAATAGTCTCTACTGCTTACTGGAACAACAACAACAAAAGGTAGTAAGAGTACTTGCTGCATGATCAAATTAGGTTTGATCATATTATCATTGATATCAGTATGAGGGCCTCCACTGATTTCAACAAGAACAGGATAAAATCTGTTGTCAAATTATACTATGGAATTAATCAAACCCATATTAAAATTCTACAGAAACTGAATGGCTTTAGGATTTGAAAATGTCAATTCTCCAGGCAACGAATAATTGTACTGTGGTAAAATCTGCCTTCCATACTAATACTGTTGTCAGCAGAATAAAAGCATTAATGAAAAATTGTATGGTACACAAATTTTTAATATGTCTGTTTTGCTATACTGTGCACAGTCAAATTTGCTTCAACTTGATATCTGATGGATTTATCACTTTGAAGACCTTTTATAACAAATGGAGAAATATAACTAGAAGACCTGAAAACAAGTGGATCAGCTGTATCTTCTCATTCTATAGCCATCTATAATCAATTTATGTCAAATAAAGCCACTGGTCATTGCAATGACAGTAAGGAAATAAATCCATGCCTTCCTCGGCTGAGTGAGTGCCCTGGTTCTTTGATTATCCACTGTAAATGGCTGGGAAGCACCGTTAAAGATGTTACAGCCCTGTTAACCTTAGTATACTTTTCAGTGAGGAAAGTTAATATTCCAACTACTCAGAGCACAGTTCTCCTGGAAATAAAAACATAAAGGGATTTTCTTAATGTGAACGGATCTTTCAGTGCTTTGTGCTTTTGGGAAAAGCCTATATGCAACTGTTGAAAATATGCTGTGCAAGAGTGAGGCCTTATCCTATTTCTATTAATTTCAAAGGGTGCCCTGCAAACAACTGAAATTGTTCCCCTCAGAAACATTAAGGAAATAAAGTCTCTGAATACCAAATGTATGCTGTCTTGCAGGATTTATTGCCATTCTGTTGGCTATAGCATTAAAGCATATGTATGCTTCTTTCTGAGGATTCTAAGGGATAAAAATGAAAACAAACCTACTACAGACCTGCTCTGTTATTACTTGAGATAAATGTCTTGCAAGCAAGACCTAAAGCTGTGGTCATGGCAACACTTCGTTTCCGTGTGGAGCCCTGGGCTTCCAGATCTCAAAAGTGTTGATATTTGCTACAAGGATTAAAAAGCAGGCAGGTCTATAAAGTCCCAGACTTCTAAGCAGCAGAAACATCTGGTGGGTGGAACCTTGAAGCAGCTTGCTTACTAAATTCAGCAATTTGGATTTCTTAGCTAATTCAGTTGCCAAAGACCAGGAGGTTTCACTGCAGCTAACAAGGTGCATAATGAAAGTACAAACATCGGTAGGAAAATAATTCAAGAGAGTCTATGACACAGTCAAGCAAGACACAAAGCCTAACACTGTCAGAAAATCTTGACATCTGCAGAAATGATATGTAAAATTCAAGAGGGATTTGTAAAGTACATATAACAAAAGCTCTGACTCTTAGTCATTTCACAGCAAAATGGGGAAAAATGCTGAGATTATTAAAGCAGGTCCATTATTAAAGGCTAGAAATAACTCTTAAAATTAAATTTAAATGTGAGTAAGAATGAATAAGTGAGAAGGAAAGATAAAGATACTAATAAGGTATGATTTTCAGGTCCACACAGGGACTATAAAAAGCTTATTAACTGCCACTGCTGCGGTGTGTTTTAAGTTATTTTATCACTCAGCTTTTACGGTAGAAGAAATACTCTAGAAGCAGTGCTGTGCTTTGATTAATTGCTTTCATACATACACTTTTACAGAGTATTAAACATTGCTGTAAAGATCCTTAGTGAATCAGACTTGATGGTGATTACAGGCCAGGCTCATTTTACATTTATGTTAATAGCAGCATTAATGAAATACATCTTTCACATTTTTAGTCGCTCTCTAAATACCTAAAACGTTTGTTACTAAATGTTTACTTACTGGGCAGAAGTGTGCCACTGAGTATTACACCAGTGGGATCAAGAGCTCTGCAACAGCTAAAACAGCTACAGAAAGAAAAGAACATGTTTTGGTAAAAAATGTTTGATGATTTGAGAATGGATCACACATAGCAAGGGCTGGGCAACCGCGTTCAAATCTTCACCAATATCCCAAAAGATGGAAATGCCTCCGTGCACAAGTTAAACCTATGGTAAAAGGGCAGCTCTGTGCTGGGGGGCTGTGGACAGGAGGGGTTAAGCATCTCATTTCCTGGTCCTCTGCCAGCCCCTTGCTTCCAGAGAGTGGGTCCCATTCCTTCTACGGAGGATTTAGCCATAGCAACATCGAGATGCCCTTTCCAGCGTACAACATGCATTGCAGCAAAACCTCCTCATGACAAAGCCGTGCCCAGGAGCAGGTTTTGACCCAATCTCCTTGCTTTGGCAGGGTGAAAGGAAGGTGCCAATAAGATGATGAAAACAGGAGAGGCTATTTCAGCCCCTGCTGCTCCCTGCTCCAGGGTGGGGAGTGCCTCCAATTCTGGGGCAGTGCTTTGTATAACTCCAATAGTGTTGGGTAAATTGGAAAGAGATGTGGGAAAGAACGAGGAAAAAATGGATTTTTAGTTAGGTTTGGTGAGGTTTGCTTGCAGGAAAGACTTTTGCAACTGGGCTGATGCCTCCCTGTTCTTCCACTGCTAGGGCTCACTCCCAGGGCAGCAACAAGAGGAGGGCAGCAAAAACAACAGCTTTCCAGGGCCATCAACAGGGCAGCTTAGGCAACCAAAACCAGCTCCCCTGAAAAGAGAAAAAATAACCTAACCTCTGATTTATTACATCAGTGTAGGCATGGAGTAAATTGTCCAAGTGTGCTATTTTACAACTATTATTTGTTTTTCAAAAATGCAGTTGAACTTCAGGAATGTGAGTATATTTAGCCATCTTCAAATTATTTGGGGAGATAATCCATATTATGCTAATGCTGTGATCAGAGTTAAAATGATCATATTCAGCAGGAAGAGAGAAGTTATGCAGAAGTTGAAAATATAAAAAAATCACCTTATTATGCTTCTGTTACATTAAAATTAAGCAAGCAAAAGCCATTTTTGTATTTTTAAATGTATTTTTTATTTACTGTATCAGACTGCTGGAGCTAGACTAAAATGACTGAACTTCCAGAACCAGTCTAATGGGAGTAAAACTTATCTTTTAAAAACTCTGATTAAACACAACCTCCCCCCACCCGTTTATTTCTTTGATGCCCAAATTAGCATCTTTTCTGCAGCATGCTGAATTAATTAGTACAGTGACAAAGAATTAGTCCAGATAAGATCAAAGCTGAAACCATATTTATCTGGAATTTGAAATTAAGAGCAGAGAGTATTAACCCTCAGCACTTCAAGGAGCTTTCCACATAGCACACTTAGTAAGCCTTCTGAGAGTTCATTCAAAATAAATCAACAGTGCAATTTTTTTCCCCACTGAAGTTTTGCTAAAAAGGAAAATAAATTTGCCATGAATTCTGCTACAATGCTAAGTTGCCTTTAATGCAGACCCTGTACACGCTACTCATTACGTAACTTGTAGGCATCAGTAGAACAAAGCAAACAAAGCTGAGAAAAGATACTTAATCACATTTGTATTAATGCTTGGATTGTCACATTGTTCCTAGACTTAAGGGCTACTGAAAGAATTCCCAGCACTGAATCTGAGAAGCTGCCTGCTGTAACACCTCACAGGTAAATAATCTATAATCTTCAGTTGAGAGGGTCACACACAGAAACGAAATGTCAAGCAGAAGCCCTAAATTACACAGTGAAGTTTGAAGTTTACTCTGAGAGCATCAACCATGTGGACAGCAATAAAGGAAAATCTTCATTCCTGGTATCACTGCCTTGGATATTATGTGTGTTTCAGTACCAGATAAAAGACTGGAGGCTGTTTCCCGTGTGACATGCAGGAAGCTGATATTTTGCCTAGAAATTGCGGAATGGAGGCAATTTAAATAGTGACCCCAAAATCATCTCACTCATCTTCCCAAAGCCTTTGGGACCCCCATAACCCTATTTTTAAATGCAGAACTTGCTCTTAAAAAGACAGAGGTGAGTTACTGTAACTCATTCTGATAATTAGGTACTAGGAAATCCTCGCCAGTTGAGCACTCCTGTTCATCTGTACCATATACAAAATCTTAGTTCTTCACTATGAAAAATGACAAGAAACTAAACACAAGAATCTAAAAAGTGTGATGGCCCTCTAAAGACTTGGGCCACCCAAATTTAAGTGTAAACCCACAAAATCCATCTACTGAACCAATGGAATGGAATAACTCTCATCAACCACTAAGTAAACATTGACAACAGAAGGCAGTGGTGAAGTCATCCTTCATACTTCAAGGAGCTTATTTTTAGAAAACATGCTGAGTCCTGCAGGCAGCATTTATGAAAAGGGGTCACTGCTACTGTTACCTGACCAGGAAAACCGTAATGTTCAATGGCAGCTATGCACCTGTTACCATGAAATGATGTTTTAATCATCCACTGACCATGTTGCAAGTCTTTTTGGTTACCAGGACATGAACTCTGCATCCTACATTACATATATCACAGAAGAAATATCTGCAGTAAACAAGGACAGCTGTGATTTACAGCTTGATCAGGAGGAAAAAAATCAATTTATTGTCTGTCCAATGCAAGAAGCACTGCCTGTTTGTCCATCAGACTGTGGAATTACCTTCTACCAAAGTAAGAAATTATCCCCATATATTCTTATTCGTCCCTGCTTCCACAGAGCAGCAGTTATTTCCTTGTCTTGGTTTCCCTTTACAAGCATGTAATTTCTTTTGAAGTGAATACTAATTCTGTTCCAAACTGTGCAGAGAAACATTGCTGTACCTTCCCTGTAAGGGGTTTGCAAATGGCAACCTGCCAACCCAGGGGAACATGAAAATCCCATCCATGTCTTGGGCATGCTAACTCCATATTCAAAGCAAAAGAACCAGCCCTTGACTTTGCTTTCCTAATTTCCATTTCATAGTCCCAGGAAAGGAGAAAGGGATAGGGAAAAGAAGCAGGCAGTTAGGCTTGCTAGTAATTTTTCTGGATATTTGTTATTCTCTGTCACGCAGCAAAAAATAAATGCAGTTTCTGACTGAACCTATTCCTCTAAGGTGTGGTCAGTAAGGCAAAGTGGGAGACACAGAGTGGGTGTGCAGTCTGCTTGATGTTGCCAGCTGCCCCTCCAGAACTATTTGCTGACTTGGTTGTTTTCAAAATCCTGCAGTCAAGTGAGAGCCAGCACAGCTGTATCCCAGCAGCACCTCCAGCCCTCAGCAGGCAGCTGAGAACCACTTAAAGGAGGGACAGGGAAAAGACCAACTGAAGGGAGCTGAAGACTAGCTCTTTGGGTGCCAAACTTGACAAAAACAGGCTGCTGAATTTTTTCCTTTTGTTTCAGGTTTTCTCCTGTGTTGGGTGTAATCCTCTTATTACCAGCCACATGACCCCAGGTTTCACTAAAGTATCAACTACATGTATATGTATAATGCATGTTTGTCAGAGGAAGGACTTTTCATTTTTCTCATAACTCTCATGGTATTCAGTGCTTTTCTTAGCATTTTAGCAACTCACTTTATGAGAACCTCCAGTTGCACTATGAAACTTTTTGCTCAGCCCTTTTGGCTATGGAAAAACAACATAGAACTGTGACATTATCAGAACTGCAGATACAAAACTCATGAGGCAAATTAAATATACGACATTTGCAAAACAAAACTGAAAACCTGCTACATTTGCACTCAGAGCCATGATATTTTGAGGTGTCAGACTTGCTAATCATCTCACCACTGCAGGGCTCACCTTCTCAACCAAATCACATGCTTTCCTCCCCTTACATGTCACAGTGAGGATTTGTTTGGGTTTATCTGACTTTCATGAAGCAAACCTGCACATTGCAGGTTCCAACAAGATCTCCAAGGAAAAACATCCTTGAAAAACAGCAGGAATACAGAGGACTCACCTCCCTTTTTCAATTGATACAACATGCCAGTCTTCAAGAAGACTCCATTCTGTGGAATGCAGTGACATTAATGAGTAGTTAATACTGAGCATATCCATTCCAATGTGAAGAAACTGAGTCACATAGGGTAAAAATTATGTGCTCAGTTTAAAAGGTCTCATTCTCTTTCTCTAGTGATCAGCTCAGAGCTCTGATTCCATTATCACTGCATATCCACCTGCCTCACTTTCCAGCCAGTTTGCTATGATGCTTTTTCCCCTCATTTATTTCTCTCATCTCCTTTAAGTTCTCTCCTCATCCAATTCCTTCTTCTCCCCAACACATTCGCTCTCCTCCTCCTTGCTCCACACTCCTTTCATATGCCCTACTGTTGCACTGCTACAGCAACACCTCTTCCTGGGGATTTCTGCTGGAGACTGCACCAAGGGAATGTGTCTCAGGCACCAGTGCTCTTGCTCCTGAGACACTGAGCAGCAATATGCAGTGAAGACTCTCCAGTTCAATGCAGAGATCTCTCCAGTGGCTCAGCTACCACTCTTTCTCAGCAGGATGCATTAGCTGTATTTGAGCTCAGGCTCAGAGTACTTGAGAAACTCTGAACTAAGAGAATTCACAGTAAAGAGATGCTTTCCAAGGGAGATATAAGAGGGAGAGAGATGGCTCTTGAATAGGCCAGGGAGGTTGTAAAGGCAAAAAACCACCATAACTTGATGACTTGCTTTTAGGTTTCATAATGGACTTCTAAAGCTAAAGCAACACAAATTCCTCCTCTGTGCCTTTACTATAGCTGGCATTTTTACAAAGCAGTAACACTCAAAATAACGCCAAAGAGAGGAGTTATGTATATACTGTATTTTGAAAGATGTGTTTTGGCATAACAAATAATAGATGTTTTTGCATTTTTAAACTGTCAAAATCAGTTCTCCTGATAAATAATACTTTCCCTCCCTGGCCTTGGCTATTGTACATTACTAATTAGACACAGTAGCTTGTGGTTAATATCCTTCCCCACAGATTTATTATTACCTTGTGTATTCTTTTCAGTAGAATTGTGCTAATGGTAAGGTCTGCTGGAGGCCAACTGCATGAAGCCACTGGGAGGAGAAACCTGTCTGCCTGTCAAAACAGTGACTATCAATTAGAACTGTAAATGTGATTCCTTTAAGTGTCTTGGATGGTAGCAAAGACTTCCAGTGATGGATTAAGGGGCTGAATCACTTTCATACTGTACTAAAGGAAGCTTTCAAGCAAACAGCTATCTGCATGAAACAAATTCACCATTTTTTTGAGCAAGTCTAGAAGAACCTGTCTGACCTGCCAAAATTCCCCTCTGCTTTCTTCCGAGAAATCCTCAGCAATACAGCACTTAATGTGGCACACTGACAAAACTGATACTAGAGTATTCTGTGGTTTTCTTAGGAAAACTTGACTTTGGATAGCTGCAGCAATAGAAGAAATGAAGCTGCTGAAAGACATGATCCATAACAAAGAAGCAGTGCAATTCCACCGATCAGTGATTTGGGATGCAGTCCCGGCACACAGACAGCAATTTCCCCTCTGACACAAGCACCCAGCTCTCATTAGCATCACTAAGAGTTGTGCGGACATACTGAGTGAATATGCTCCCCTGGACTTTGCAGGAAATGAACACCATTCAGGGACTGAAGGAAGCACTGCTGTCACTCTCAGACACACCCTCTGCCAGTTAATTAAGCAAAAACCTCCGCCACAACTCTCAAGAGGAAGCTCTTCCCTATTCTCCTCGGTACAGTAAACCTGACACAAAGCGAAATGTCAGGAGCAGGACCTAGGAAATGGGGATGTTCAGGGAAGGTGAACTTCAGCCTGTGTTTGCCAAGCTCTTTTGCCACCGGCTTTTGGTGGATTTTGAAAATAGTTATTAGGTATCTGATTAGTTAATTATTAATTAATTAACGAATAGTTAATTAGTTGATTGATTATTTTCTTACGGTTTAAGCTTTAAGAAAATTATCTTCAGCTCTCATACCTTGTGGCTTTTGGTTACTGGTTATTTTCTGCAAGAGAAATCCTACATGGCATGTATAAAAACCAGCCAGCCAGACTGCTAAACCCTCCAGAACTCCACTGCTATGTGCTGAGAGAGAGTGACTAGCCAATACAGGAAAAAGCAAAGGACTCAAAACATACTCACAGAATGTGGCTCTGGCAGCTGAAGGACAATGGTTGGGGATGGGGAAGGTTTCATCCAGTCATTAAACAAAAGGCTTTCTCATCAGGCTGATAAGCTAAACTGAATGTACTAAAAACTATTCCTTGGTACCACTTTGTAAATAAAAAATAAATATCAGAACGAAATGACTGAAAGTTTTAGTCAATTATATGAACCATACAGCTCTGTCATATCTATTTGCAATAGTACTGGTCATGAACTGTGAGCCAGAAAATTTCTTTGGACTATTTCAGTGAAAACCTGGCAATCATTCCTGTTTCTTGAATCTTAGAAGAAGCAATTCTGGTGCTATCAGATAAAGAAATACATTTTTATAGACAGAGTCAGAGAAAATTGCTAGAATAGTGTTTAAAACAATGAAGTACCTTACTTCACTGGCTACTATAACTGTGTACCTTGAAATTACACCAACATAAACATCCCAGATTGCCCAAACTTACTTTCTTGCATATTTCTTACCTTCCACACACCGACTCCCAAACACAAATGTTCATACTCTAATTTAAAAATAATTATTTACTGCTGCTGTTATATTGCCAGACAAGTAATTTTTGTATGACACTGTAGGGAAAAATCCCTGCTTTCTTGTTCAAATACAGGAACACTTTGCTCACCAAACAAAGGCTTTGACTTATTTTCTCTCTACCTCCACAGCTCCATATCCCAAGCTTTTATTCACTCATCCAACTATCTGCAATACCCAACCACTGGTGCTAATTTTACCAAGAGCCAAAAATGAGAATAGATACCTTAAAAATTCCACATGTTACCATCTTAGCTTCAAGAAGTTACTCTAAAAAAGATCATTATGAGGGTGATTAAAAAAAAAAGTTAAATTCAAAGCCCATAGTGGCATAGAAGGCTGAACAACATAGATGTCTATGTATCTATCTTTAAAACTTCTGCCACAGGAGTTGGCATGAATAAAAACTAAATGGTGTTGATATAAAATGACTCCAGGCTGTGTAGTCAATCAATGAACCTAAGTTTCTTTTGTTTCCAAACTGTGCTTGATACAATCAGTTTCTCCTGAATGTATTAGACATTAGCTATTGTCCATCAAACAATTCATAGGGAAAAATTCTGGCTTACAAGTTCCCCATGAATTACTGAACATAATCAGTATTCAGTACCATGAACATTCTGCTTATTCATCATGAACTGCAACTGATCACATGTAGTGTTTCTACTTCTTAACTTGATAAATCGTTGTTTAAAAACTACCTTCACAAACACAGGGGAGGAGAAGCCACTCTGCACTTCTTGAAAAATATGTTTTGGCAATGGGCCCAAAAATTTACTGCATTAAAAACCCCCCTAACCATATGAACACAAATTGCACCACACGAGTAATCACAATTGATTAATTACATTTAGCTGAAAGTATTTAATCTGTAAAACAAACTGGAGACCTGACTGTGAAACAACCTAAGCATCTGCATTTCCATTTCTCTACTGTATGCTAGGTCTCCTATCATAGGAAAGAGTGAAAAGAGTGCCTAATATATCAGCTGTGTATAGCACTCATCATTTGATCTCTCTATACCACTACTTCTTTTGATTTATTAGTTACAGCATTTAAAATATTTTTTGGTCGTGATAACTGAGTTGTCCTTGTAGTATTACTACTGTGTATCTAGACAACTGCATTAAAGATGTACAGAATTTCAGAAGAAGTTAAATTATTGATTTAGAGTGCCATGATGATGTTATTTTGTCATGGTCTTATAACTAAAAAGCACAGTTGTCTGGCCTCAGTTTTTCTTCTCATGTGGGGGAAATGAACTCCTTTTATCCCTCTCCCAGCACTCATACATCTTCCTGCCACCTCCTGTCTCTCTTGTACCACTGTCTCTTTTCTAGTTGCTGCTGAAAAGACAAGCATCACTACAAATACAGTCCAGTGACTCATGAGGAAAAAAAAAAGCAACAGGATACAGGAATACAGAGCAGAAATCATGGTCAAATCCAAGGTCCTGAATTTCAATAACTGCATAAAAAAATAACTGTACATGTGGAAAAAACATTCCCCCCATGCCCACTCACAATTGCTGGAATTAACTACACCTTTTGTACTGTTAAACATACTTCCTCCAGCAATTAGTTGGCATTGTCTCTAAATAAGCAGAGCTGTAAAGCCAGCTAATGTCCTAGTGCTTCTATTGGAAATCTTTAACAAAAATCACTGGTATTTAACAGATTAGTTGAAAACTGGCTCCAAATAGGGTACTTTCCAGTTATGCAGAGGACAGCAAGCATTTCATCTTAACTAATGTGGCTAGTGGTGTTTGAAACAAATGAAAAAGGAAAAGTAAAGAAATGAAGGGGCCCAAAGGTTCTTACCTTGCTCAAGACATATCCAGAAGGCAAAATGGAAAGTTTGAAAAGCAAACAACTGTGCACTAAATATCTTGACCTGTAAGTTGATTTTGTTTGTTACCAGCATTTTCTAAAAATGTATTCAGTTGACACCACATTCCAATTTGTCTTACTAGCACAACTAGTCAAATTTGAACAGAAACACGAAAAATACCCTGCTTGGGTGTTCCTTCTTTTTCTCGTAGTTACTCCCTGAATTTGAGCATGGCCTAGGAGACAAGTTCAAGACAAGCTTTCCATGTCATTGTGATTCCAATCACAGCCTATCCTAAGGAATGTTCATTTTCCTGAAGCAAGGCCAAAAGAAAAAAGTTTATTTCATTCCAGCCCATCTTTTTAATTCCCCAGCAGGTGCAGAGTTTACCATTTCACAGAACAGCAGCTCAGAACAAAACTCAAGAACTGACAGTTGAAACTTCTTTATCTGGCTGGATCCTCACTGCTCTGCCTTCCTTACTGTTTCTGCCTGTTACTCTCATCTAGAACAAATTAAATGCAAAAATAGAAAACAGTACTGTTGTGCACAAGGTCAGCAAGCCCCCTGATCACCAGGAGAATGGGTTATCCCATGGGCTTCAGGCAGCAACAAAGCCTAGAGCTCCAGTCAGAATGTGGCAGCAAAGGGCTGCCAAGGAAGCAGTAGGATGCAAAGAGTCTTTCCCACAGAAGTTTTTCTTCTGGGCAAAGGCTGGAGGCCTTGAGGTAATGCTAAGTTTGAGGTAACAAGCCATATTAGCTGCTCCGAGATTAATTTTCAGCTCTGCTGCCTGCATTCTGATGCACTATTTTCCAAACCACTCACCTCTCCTCAGTATTGACAGAAGTCAGTCAGTACTGGAACAAGTGGAACTGACATCAGAATACACAAGATTATCATGACCTGACATTAACTGTAGAGTAGAACTTGTTCTGTTCAATGAGAAAATCAGGCACACCAAAGTTGAAAAAAAAAGTGAATACAGTAAATTTATTCAGAAATTTTTTGATCTACTTTTACTTCAAGAGCTCCTTAGAACTTTTCATCTGAACTCTTACATCCTCACTCATTCAAGACCATGTCTTGTACAACAGCACATTGAAAAACAATGTTGTAAGGCTGCTATCCAATTTTCTTTTTCAACATCTTTCTCCTAGACAGAATGTGCTCATAGCAGCAATATCATCACTCCACTTTTATTCAATGCCAGAAATGCACCTGTACAAATTCAGAAGTCCACAATGCTCTGTTTGACAATGCCAGCAGAGCAGGTGGACTTGATTATATTCTGTAATCTAGCCTAGCTAGTATTTTCTCACATTGATGGTGTAGACTGCTCAAGAGCTGCTGTTGGATAGAGGGGATCAGCACCAGCCACTGCCAGGGATGTCTCTCCCAAGGCTGTCCTATGAATACATTCCTCCCAGCTACCTCAGATATCACTGTGCTTTCTCACTACTACAGTTGCAAAAAAACCCCATCCAAATCTTTCCCATCCCATAATCCCAGTAACTCCTCCTTTTCATCTTGGATCTGCAACCAGCAACTCTTATGAGTGATTATTCTTATTATTATCCTCTTACTGAAGCTTGCATTAAGTACTTGACCTTCCCTTCAAAGGATTCAAGTGACCACCTGCCCAACACATCTCTCAAGCCATCCTGCACAGCTCCAACCAATACATGGCTCAGCACTGCAGAAATCAGGGCTGGCACAGCAGCACCTGCATCAGCAAGCAGAGGAGAGCAGGGCTGCAGCCAAGCACACTGTGTCCCCCAGGCTGTGGCTGGGGACTGGCACCATCAGCTCCAACCAAGAGCAGGGCACACACACCTTCAACACCCAGCTCTGCAGGCACAGCCAGCTGCAAATGTCCTTTCTCAACTTCCTTCTGAATGAAAAACAAAGCAACTAGCCCAAAGCAGGCTCTGGGGAGAATAAATCTAGAAAGTTATCACTTTCAAGTGTCAGATAGAAGCAAAACATCTATCTTTCAAAACATCATTATTATCTCTTAGGTAGACAGCCCTGCCTAGTAACAGGAAAGGATGATAGACTGGCTTAGAAATTTAAGGAGTTACTTCCAATTAAAAGACAATTAGTGATCACTGAAATGATAATCTCTCCTGACCCTCACAAATGCCTAAGTGAGGAGGTTTTCTTATGGTGTTTCTTATGGCTGAGAGCTGCTTGCTGGCTGGAGGTGAAGTAGGAAGCATCTCCATGACCAGGGCAACAGGGTCTTCATGCAATTATGATGTAAATGTGTGCCTACTTAGCTATAAATGTATTTAAATATGCACATAATCATACCCATATGTAAACACGCCACTCTCTGCAGTACACACTTATTTAAATATGTACATACTTAAATCACAGAGATCTAAGTGGGAGTCTAACTTCCCTCTTTCTGTCATCACTGTGGGCCCAGACCAATTCCTGATGAATCAAATGGGAATTTATAAGTAGTCTTCACTGAACATTAGGCCACAGAAGTCCCCCACGGTTCTCTCCTGTATATATACTATCAGAATTCTTTAACAGCTTAATATTTCCTGTGGCCACATATCACAGTGATCAGTTCAGACAAGGGAATATCAGGACACAGGGGCCTTGTGAGAAGAAAGGCCTGGGAGCTTCAGGCTAGAGAGAGGAGAGATTTCCGCCTGTGCTTCTTTCAGCACGTACTTTTTCATCAGATAAATATAAATAAGTAGTACAGCACTTGTTTAGTGAGCAGCTTAGGGACATATTGTTCCCAGTTTCCTAATTTTCCTGACACAATTGGTAAATTTAGACATCTTATTAACAGTCTGTGCCATTTATCAGGTTACTTGTTGCTGGGTTTTTTTAAAGGCTGTCAATTAAGCTTTCCATACCTTTGACATATTCTTCATTTCCAGACTGAGTCCTAGGCCTCTCAGAATGATTACGAATGCTTCTAACACATCCCTATTCTGTTTATGTGGGCTTTTCACAGTCCCAGAGAGATGAACCAGGGTCATCTCTACAGCTAGTTTCAAAGTAATACTGTAACACTGCAAGTGTGGGATGGAGCATTTGAAGCAGGAGAAAAAAGGAAAAAAATTACAGC
Organism: Anthoscopus minutus; assembly: GCA_013399455.1. Taxonomy (NCBI): domain Eukaryota; kingdom Metazoa; phylum Chordata; class Aves; order Passeriformes; family Paridae; genus Anthoscopus; species Anthoscopus minutus. Next base: position 14,433 of record VWYI01051122.1, read on the forward strand.
TCATCTCTAAAAGGTCAGCTGGGGTACAAGTTCATTCAGTAAGAGCCATTATAAAACATCAGCATATTTGTTGACATTTTCATAATTACATTTACAACTCTCACATTTTAGGCCTTGCTGCTCTACATTTAAAAATGCACATTTTTACCTTTGCTTATCTACCCTCCTTTGTTTCAGCAGCTCTTGCCTCTAGCATGTAAGATTTTCCATAGCAAAATATTTAAGCCAAGTGGTGACATTATTGGAACAGGAGTAAAAAAGGAAAAAGAATTCAAATAAAAAGGAAGATCTATTACAGATTCACAGCTACACACATACACAAAAGTAGCTTGGAATGCTGTGAAAGAAACATGTTTTATTTGTAAAGTAGAAGTCTTTGACCAGACCTGTGCTGCAGACCTACCTTAATGTGAATCCTCTTTACAAATAGTGTGTTTATTGTCACTTCTTTACCAAAGAGTGAGTAACATTCATGTAGCATGTAAAGCATACCTCCTCACTCATGCTTCTCACACAGGTAAGGCAAAATGGGTCTTTAATTTTATGCTTAGCTAAAAAAATACGAATAAACGCGCATAGGCATCAAGCTTCTATAACGACATTCCAGTCTGAGAAAGGTAAAATACAGCATGAAAAAGAGAAGGCCCAAGAGAAAATGAAGCTCTCTTCATGCCAGATATTTTGCTCCTCGACCATCCTGATAATTGTCAGAAAACCACTACCAGAAGCAGGCACAGGAAGAAAAAACTTTGCAGAAGTATCTATTTGCACCTGCTCAAATGAGATGTGTTGCTTGATTCTGTCAGTAGCAACAATCCAATTAAAACTGCAAGGCAAATTACCTTCAGGATCATGTGTTGAACCCTGATCACAGATAGATGCGGGACAGTAAAAATCAAAAATGCCTGCACCGAATGTTTAGTAGGAACAGACACTCTGCACCATTATGAAGTGCAAGAGAAAGCTTTGCTACAGCTTTCTTTTTTGCACTTGCTTTAAATGTTCAGTTTTTGGGGTGGAGTTGCTGCTTGCTTTGGCAGGTTCAATGAAGCCCCCACAGACCCCTGCAGAACTGGAAGAAAAAAAAAATCTGACAAAGATTTGTAAAATATTTTTTTCTCTGACACCAATCTAACATCAAATAATAAAGGTCTGAAACTGTGGCTCTAAGCAGATCGCATGACCTCCTATAACAAAGTCAGACCTTACAGGGCAGACCAGCACTTCTGCTCCCTGGCATCCCAGACCTTTGGGAGGAGCCATCCAGAGCAGCCCCTGAGTAGTCTGCTGGGATGCTGCCCAAGAAGATGGGAGGAACCATCCTGTGTCCTCCCCTGCTAGCACCAACTCTGCGGCAGCTGCAATCTGCTGGGAGAATCCAGGGCTTCCAGGGTCCTTAACTCTACAACTGACCACTTTGAGTACTCCAGGCTCCCTAGAAAACAGTCTCAGTGTTAAGGTTGGATACTCATGGAAACCAAACTGAGTTTTCAAAAACATCACTAATGCTTTTCACTGCCTTCCCCATCCCTCCTTGAAATAACTTTAGCTGGGTTCAAATTTTGGTATTGTGCCTGGAAATGGGGGCTCTTGAACATAATTCAATAATAATAAACTGGGCAGCATATGAGTTTTAAGGCTTTTTCTTCAGTTCTTTTGGTAGCCCCTTTGTGCTATGGACAGATTTCTACAGGAAAAGCAGTAACCCAAGTTTGCTGGAATTGTGTGACACACATGCTGGGAATATAGTCTGGCTGATACAAAGAAATCTGCAGCATTTCCGATCAAGATATTCACATTGGAGACCATCACAGAACTCCAGAAATTCAGGTCACGAGGAATTTATTTTTCTGAAAGGGATCAAACATTAGGACTGAAATAGAAAAAAGCATCTTACGAATTTAAGCACAAGGTTGTGACCAGTGGCTAGTGAAAATCTACACAATGTCTGTGAAGAAAATAATTATTACTGGTTGCCAAGGTGAAAGCTAGCACCTTTGACTGAAGAGTAACAACTAACTTGGGTTAGCAGAAACCTTGATTGAAACCATTGTATTTTACTCACTCTCTGTGGCTGATCATGCCTAGGGAGACTTCCTTCATTATATAAAGTGTGTAGGAGATAAATGGAACAAAAATCTCTAGGATAGTTAGGTCAGATGACATACACCACAGTGACACAGTTGCCTCTATGAAGCCAGAAATTTCCAGTCCTCAGACGTGACAGATGTGTCAAGTTTACTCTTCAAGGAGAAAAAAAAAGGTGCTGTTTTAGTTCTGGCTAACCTTTGTAAAAACCCTTAATTCACAGAACAAGTGTGGAATCCTGTTTGGGAAAAGCTGATCTCCCCCTTTATGCCTTGAAGCTACTACATGCATTAAGTACCCGGACAAGATTTTGAATCAGACAATAAGGATGAAACAGAGGAAGGGAGTCTGTTGGGGCACCGAGAGGGAAGAGGGGGCAGGATGAGGACAGCAGATGGTAACATTTGTTACATTTCACTTTTACAGTCCAAATAAGTCTAAAAACCCAAAGCAACTATACTGCTCCCATGTAATTAAGCACTTCACTAATGTGAAAAACCTTTCTTTATGACACACATCACAGTACAGATGAAAGTTGCCTCTGAATGGCCACTCCAAAAAAACCCATCCTAATGAAATACATTTGCCAGCCTTATCAAATACAGATGCACAAAGTTAGGGGCTGGAGAACATCTCTGTTAGCAACAAAAATTGGCAGCAAGTTTTGGGTAGATTCAAGTACCTTTAAAACAGAATTTAACTCTTTATCATATGAAATTCTAAACAGAATTGGAGGTTCTTCAAAGTCCAAACACACAGAGTAAGGTTGAACACCTGCCTGTTTTCACTGTACTTTTAACTCAGACTCAAGCATTTAACCCAGAGTAGCACTCTCTAGTACATGAGGAACGAGTATAAATACTGAACTCAGCGGTGTGGAGGGGAAAATGCAAAAGCTGCAGAGGATCCAGCTATCTTCTCCCCACAAAGAAGTGCCCAGCTTCCACATTTGACTGTTAAGACCTTGAGAACATCGGTTTTATAGAGTTACAAGCACATTCCAAAAACTTGTGAGGCACTACACTTACTCCACAGTAAGAGAAACTACCCTTTGGAAAAGAAAACAAACTCAATTTTCTAAAACATGTCACAGGCAAGATTTCATTCCATGTTATCTGTGAAGAATTAAGCACAGATACCCAGAGCACAAAATATAACTCAGAAGTAATGGGGTCTATGATAAATTAAGACGTTCCTTTCATAGATTACAGCGCATTCCTGTCACATTAAGGCATTTTGAGCTGAAAAGCCAACCTAGAGATAGATTGGACTATTTTTTTCAATAACTGAAGGGATTATATACCAACATTCATATTCCAAACAGTTTCCTTAAACCTCATTGAGGATATTTCTCTGAATGTTAAAATGAAATAATATCAGATTTATGATTAAGCACGGCATTACCCAGTTAAACTTTGGAGCAATGCTACCAGGCATGAGGAACAGTGTGTGCAACTGACTCATACATTTAGAAAAAAGTAAGTCCTACCACTATAAATGGTAATATTCAAAAACTCCTCTGAATCCCTCAACCTCCCAGCATTGTGTATTAATCTATAATCCATTTTATGTACCTATGCAGAAGTTGAAATAAATAAATGCTATTTATAAATTGACATATGGACATTTTTTACTAAAATTATTACAACACTCCATTCATAGCAGACTAGCTAGACGTTAGATGCAACTGAAAAAACCCACACTAAAAAACTTACTAAATATCTGTTTGTTCTTCAGCCCAGTTCCAAATATCCACTAAGAAATTCAGCTGCCTGACCTCTGCTGCCCAAGTTCCCCAAACGAATACTTGGGAGAGGCAAATAAACAAAACAGTAAAGCTAAAGAGATTACCAATTTCTCTCTTATTTCCTGCTGATCATTGCCAGACTATGTTTCTGCCCCAAAATGCAGGCTTCATTATTAAAGATGGACAGAATACAAGCATATTCAGCGGAGGCCGGCTGTTCAGGAAATAGCTATAATTTGGTAAATAGCATAATAAACACTTGAGCATCCTTGATGCAATGGGTAATGAGCCAGTGGAGTCCTAAGTATGTACATAACAATGTTAAGATTATACTGCATTTCACAATATATATATCTACACACACACATGTAGATGTCCATATAATATTTCAACTACTGTATTTGTTTCCCTTCTCACATACATTTATTACTTTTCCCTCTGTACTCAACCAGTCATTTGTAAAAGAAAGCAACATTTTATTTGCATTCCTTCCTCTTTATTTTTCATTTCACTCCTAGTATACCTACATAAACCATCAGAAGCTTTTGTTCATCATGGCAAGCGAATGCATTATACTCTGAAGCACCAGAGATCCTGGAACTAAATGTAATCTCACAGCAAGTCATCAGCATGTCTGTAGCCCATGCAGTGGAAGGTGATTTAAATCCCCAGTCTGTTCTCCTTGCCACCATGGAGAATAATGACAAACCATAACATATCCCATTCATCTAACAGCTGAAAGGGTAATGAATTACAGAGATAGTTCAGCCACTCATTATTAAAAGATTACAACATTAAAAATGAAGTGGTTTTTTTTTAAAGGCAAATGATCATGTTTTCCTACAATGCAAGTGAAACTTGCAGTATACAAGTATTATGGATTACAGTACAGTATTATGGAATACAGTACAGTATTATGGATTCCTAGCTATATCATAAGAGGTAGCTTGTAACAAAGGCTTCAAATTGAATTAGATTTAAAGTTAGCATTTCTCTAGCCTGAAACTCCAATGTTTTACTCTAATACTGAAAATATCAGTATTTTTTAATTGTAGTCTTTAGAATTTCTTCCTATTTTTCTCTGATAGCATTACCCATTTTTAGTGAAACTACATGTGCACATAACCAGTTTTGGTTAATACCATTCTTGGTCAGGACTTAAAAAAGAAGCCCCACAAAACCAAAAACCCATTAAAAAAACCCCAAATCACCACTATCAAAAATAAAAAGTACCAATCCCTCCTGTCCCCCAAATCAACAATAAAAATCCCACCACAAAAAAGAAATCACAAAAAAAGTACAACAAAAAAACCCCAAACAAACAAACAAACCACCAAAAATAAAACCCTGCCCCAAACTAGTCTACACTACATGGTGCCAACAATAAAATACATAACTGGAACAAAGTCTCTACATAACACACTGGGCTTTTAAGCTACACTGCCTACGGTTCCAAGAGAAATATCAGTGGTTTCATTTTAGAACAAATCTGTTAAGTTCTAGCTCAAAAAAAAAGTTCTTTATCAAACAAGCATCAAGCAAGTCCTTCCATCCCAGGAATCTGGTTACCCATAGACTTTTTATGTTAATTCAGTGACAGATGAAATATGTACATATCTGAAACTGCTCAGAATATACTACGGGTAAATGCATGTTTCCACAGGAGACTACTCAATCATTTGATGCAGTACACAGCATCATCTAATATAAAGAGACTTTTTAATATAGAACATCTGCAACCTTTCTATCAGCTCCATCTAAATGTCTACCCAGGGTCAATTAAAAAATACCTCTAAAGTTTGATTCATAACTTTTTCATTTTCCCAAATACATTTCTGCTGTTTGCAGGGTAGGAATTGGGAGGTGACGAGAGGTGGGAGGAGAGCAGAAGGTCTACAAAAAAAATTAGGTTGTCAGAAAATGTCAATAGTCACAGCAAATCTTCTGTAAATGATTTCTGAAAGTCTGTTTCACTTTATGTACAGCTGAACAATAACAAAGCATAATGCCGACTTTCATTTTGGAAACAAGCTGCGAAGGGCATCTGTATATGGACACAAACTGTAACCAGTTATGACATAGGAAAATCCAGCACTGGGACTTCTGTGGGGCAGCCTTTGAAGAAAATATATCCTTGGCTGGCACAGGCAAGGGAAACCTGGAAAGCTACTGCTGCAGGGTTCAAAGGAAGGGAACAAAAGGGGATTGTTTTATCCCTAACTGTATTTCCTTTATTCATTCATTCACATTACAGAGTAGATTTCTTTGCAGTGACAGGGAAAGGCTACTGGAGGGTGGGTGCACTTCTCTCGCTGTCCCTTACCCAGCAGGACAGGGCACTGTTGTCACTGTGAACACAGGGTGGGGCTCAGGGGATCCAGAGAAAAGAGCACTACTGAGGGAGCCCTTAAATCAGTACTCTTCTCCTCTTTAAAGAAGACACACAGTGTTATAACAAAAAGTGTTTTAACAAAATAAGAGGCATAAAGGAGGGCAATGATTTGTCTCAATTTTTGCATTCAGTATTCCCTCTCCACGCCTGGAGAGCTGCCACCATTCTTTAATATTCATTTTAATCTTATAACCTTTCAGATGAATCTGCTGAGTGGCCTTCCTATGAGTATGTCTATTAGCCCATGATGTTTGGTTTTACTTTGAGCAGGTTTCTTACTTTCCTCAGAGCACTCTGAAAGCTGCAGTAAATCATACCAGATCCTCTCTTGGGCTGCAGCAGGGCCTTGACTGGCCATCACCATCTGTTCCTCACAGCCACGAGTCAGTGCCTTATCAGAAGCTCATTATTACTATTAGAGATGTTTTTGGAATCGGGAGCTGATTTCACATAGAAGTTCTTTTTTAGCTCTGCTCCATGCTCTAGAAGTGTCACTAACCAGATTTTTAAAATTAATAGCAGCAATAACTACACAAAAGAAGTTACACTTTTCAGCCCCATGCACGCTTTTTTATGACATTAAACCTTGGGTATGATAACAACTCTATGGGCCATTTCCAGAAGTACTATAAAATACCATTTTTCTTTCCCAGGATGGTACACTTTACTAAGCAAGCAGGCTGTGGAGATTATTGAGTGTTTGTTTGGTAAGCAATTTCTCTTTGTTCTTCAGCAGTGCCACAAATGGATTTTTTAAATTGTCAAGTTTTCTTGTATTTTAGCAGTAAGGGATTTTAAACGAAGTGGCTCTTCACATTAATATCCATCTCAGTCCTTATTAAAAGGGTCTAAAAATGAGAAGTGTGAACAAAAATGCATATTTTTAACTGACCCAACCCTTTTCTTTTTCAGAATTAACCCAATAGGAATATTTGAGTTTTGAAACTGTCTGAACACAGGCAAAATATTATAGGAATATCTAAAAATTCCCAGGGACAAAAAGCCTGTTTCCTCTCCTACCCAATACTGAGTGCTACACAGCGCAAATAGGACTTTCACAGATCTGCTGCTTCTGGGAATTCTGCCATATATTAAGTAAATAAAACTAGTTTCTCCCATTTTTTTTCTCATTTGAACCCTAAATCCCAGCAAAGATAATATTCAAAACCTGTGTTTTGTTCTGTTTTTATGAATGACAAAGGCTAAATTCCATCTGTAATTATTCTTGTGAAACACAAGTAGAAACAATAGGATTGTGAAGATGTAGCCACAAGATTAATTTGGTCTCAGACATCTTTATATATCAGTGAGAATAAATGAGTAGAAATGTCTCCAAGTTTAGACTGCAGTTTACAGGACTATCAGTTAAAATATATTTCTGAAGGAAAAGAAACCTGATATTGGTTTATTGAAAGAAACAGAGAACTTCAATATACTGGTTTTAGGTTCCCTATTCAGGGAAGAAGTGGACCTCACAAGTTCTGACAGTCTCAAGCTAGGATTTTCTCAGCAAGTCTGAAAAAATACTTAGCACTCCAAAGTCCACAGAACTGGGAATAGAGTTAATTGCCCTACATCCTTATAACCCAAAGGAAAAAAGCATTAACCACAACCTCATGCTGGCTCATTTCAACCTCACTCCTGTTGGAACACTGTGGGTCTCCTGCAGTACAAGACTTCCATGAAGCTTTGACTGGAGAATTTCGCCACAAAGCCAGTACATGTTTGTATTTCTATGGCTTAAGACCAATCCATATCTCTTTGGAACATCTGCTGTTATTTATTTCAAGAAGACTGACAGGATCCAGTTTGTTCTCCATCTTTTTTGAAATGACTGTCGCTTATTTAGGTTCCCCTGCCCTTGCTCCTGACCACTCTGCTCTGCTTCACTTGGTATTTCTGCTGCACTTTCTGCAATCAGGTCTGATCACTTCCACAGCTGATCCCTATTCCTTCTGCTTTTGCCATGAAACAGTGAAGATTTTTACCCTACATCTCACTGCTGGCCGTGCAAAATGCAGTCTGACCACCTGGACTTTTCGTATTGTCATTTAAATGTGCAAACGGCATCTCTGCTAAAATAAGATGTTATAAAACCTGAGAGCTGCTGTACTCTATCATATTTCCTTATTCTGTGTTCAAGAACTGCTGCTGTATATTGACTTTATTAAAGTTTTGTTTTTTCAAGAGATCAGCACAATTATTACAAGTCCAACTTCCAAAATAGACAGATAGAGAACTGAAACTGCTGTTATTAAAGGTCTGTAATGATCTTTCTTTGCTCAGCCAAATGGATTGTCATCTATGTTGATTCAATGCAACTCCTCTGTGCCATTCAATACAATTGATCACAAGATGCTTTTATAGAGCATTTGGTTATCCTTGAAATTTGGTGCCCAGGGGTCCTGGAAAATGCCCACAGCTTGAGCTGTTTTTCAGTGAATACCTTTCTCTATAGCTGACAGTAAAATTGTTCTTTTTCTTATCTTGTTCCTAAAATTCCCCATACACATTCAGAGAAATTCTGTTTAAGTCTCACTGCCTCATTCTTGATAGCAACATCCACTTGGATTTTTAATTAAATCTCATGGCTTCAATTATCTGTATACAGACACTGTATCAATTTAAGTTACTTTCCAGTCTGGCTTTTTTTCCTCCTCCCTGATGTTTTATTTTGGTCTCACTCTTCTGTTTGGTCAGCCTTTGAAACTATGTCCTTGAGAAAGCTACCAACCACAATTTTTAATTTTTAATTGCTTTTTAAATCTCACTTTCAGACAATATTTACAAACAGAGTGAAAACCTCATACTT